>BGPR01003178.1:54988-138997 GCA_013235015.1 Araneus ventricosus
GACATGAATACCAAGAGCGTTCCAAAAGCCAATACTAAGAGAATGTTGGAAGTGTTTACTGACGGTTGAATTTTATTGAGAGGGGCGGTTGCTTTATTTTGGCAACGACGTACTGATCGAAGAGAATGTACGCCATGTCGACTCCGTGTGTGGCAGTACGGAGGGCTGGCAGAGCATTTTTAAATGCATGGAGAAGCAGAGAAGCACCATTCTTCGTCAAGAAGAGTATTCACACGAGTAAAAATTTCGGTGAATATTTTAGTTATTGCTTTGACACAGGGGGGGACTGATTTTGGATAGGGATTTTGGTGGGGAGTTTCCACTGGTATGTCATCGGTAATATCAATGTTCTCATTTGCTGTCAGAGCTTGAGCATATGAGGCATACTGACGAGTTTTCTGCATTCCCTGAGGCTGCTGCGTTCTGGTAGATTCAGTATTTTGCCTGTTGGTGTGGGGGGTAATTTTGAATTTAGGGGTGGCAGATTTTTTGCCACCTTGCTTTGGGAATTTGGGACATTGGCGGCAGTTCGCCGCATGGTCTCCTCCGCAGTTTGCGCAAGTGAGCTTATCGTCAAAGGCAAGAGTGCATTGCAAGAATTCCTTGGCTGAATGAGGGCCGGCGCATTTGACGCACTTCTGCGGTAAACGACATCCAGCGCTAGAATGGAAAAACGTTTGGCAACGCCAGCATTACGAGGGGCCTTTACGTCCTCTATAACTCTCTACTGAGACTTCAGTGCCTAGTAGTTCAGAGTACTCATATATGGCTTCTGCTCCCTTGCTGTTTGCAATCTGCAAATAAATCAGGGGCATGAGGGATTTATTTTGAAATTTAGTCAAGCGAGAGATGCTTATCACATCAAAACTCTCCTTGGTGATTTCTTTTTTAACTAACTCAAGCGAGGTACAGGATGGAAGTCCTCGAATGACCACTTTGAGTGGTTTGTCCTGCTTGAGATTGAACCTTTGGTTTCACTCGGCTTTGGTGATAGGTCTAAATTGAAGGTCTCGACTATTTTCTCGCTGTATTTGAGTACTCGCGAGCGAGAACTATTCGGTGCGAATAATTGCCGGTAGAATCTTGATAGAGCCCCTGCTGCGAAAGCGTAGTGTGGAGAGAAGTTTGGGTTGTGAAGCTGGATAATGTATGGTGTGGGGTAAAATGTGGGTCGTAGAAGTTAGGTAAAAATGTTCTTTTTATTTTTTATCGTGTATATTTATTTGTCATATATCGTACCGTGCCAACTTTCATTTTGATTCCCTACGACATCGCTTTCATTCCTGAGATTCAGAAATGCATTCCAGTTTACTCTCCTAGTAGAATCTTTAAAATGAGACCTGACATTTTTTGGTTCAAATCATCTTACCTCAAGGAAAGGATCTGTTAATTAAATTCATGTTGAAAATTTTGATATTGGGTATTAAATTTATGGTTATTAACTCTTCACTTTCTTGCATGAGATTCAGTTTCATACGGTAACTGTTGAATGGTCAGCATTTACCGTATGAAACAATTATTAACCAAAAATTAGGGCGCCAATACTAAAGGATTCATTTCATAGATGACAAAACATTCGGGTGCAACGCTCGTCTTCTCCAGTGTAAAATCATGTTCCGTTTAATAAATGTTTCTTTGGCCAGTGATGTTTCTATCGTAGAATAAAAAAGGAGCCCAGACATTAATATATATATTTTTCCCAATATTCCCTGAGGAATTCCTTGTGCACTCCACGAGATCTACCGATAAACAGTCTAATTTCTAGGAAGATAATTAATAAATTTGAAGATTATCTTGATGAAAAATTTAATAGAATCATCAAAGGTTCTGGTAAGTAGTGTTTAAATCCTAAAATGCTGGCTGGGAGCCCAAGATGTGAAGCCTGTTAAGATTTCAAGAGAAGTATAAAATTTCCCAACCTGAGAAAGTCGTTTCTAGGATTTATGTTGCATGCCATTTGAAAACTGACAACTTGCAGCACTGGATCGTGTCCATTTAGAAAATATCATCGAGAGTGTGAGATATATATTAGAATTTATGTGCGTCATGCCAGATTTCAGGCGGACATAAGATGAGATTAAAATTGTGTTAATCGAATTTTGAAGTAATTGAAAAATTTAGTCAGATTGAAACAGGAAGAGACACCAATTTCCAGGTATAAACATGAAATATCGGCGAATCCTTGGCTTAGTACTAAATTACTGTGGTTGTCAAAAGAAAACACCTCGAAAGTTTGCATTTCACAGGCTACTTAATGATCACGTGATACACAAAAAAAAAACGATATTAAAATATCGACAATTCTTGTGTCTTCTGTCACAAAAAAGTTTCAGAAAACAAAATTTGTTAGTTTTACTTACAGAAAATTCATTTAAAACACCAGATCAGATAGATTTCGCGTTCAATAACATTTCTAACACAGCTCCTAGAAGAATTTCGGTAGTTTTTTTTATTAATTCATTTACCCATCAAACTCGGGAGAGATGCTTGAAAATTAATGAAATCCTGCCATATACTACTAATCTTTCTCGGTTGTTTACACAACCTGGTGGAACTTAAAAACTCAAATCTGACTTATCACCAATTTCCAATCTCGAATAGCGAGTTTTATGAAATAACTTGACTAAATATCTTTGAAACTGTCCTGGAAAATTTTGTATTCATATTCCAAAAATCTTACTTCGACAATTTAAATCGGAGAATGACTCGTTGTCCTAGTTCTTTCAGCTTTGTTTTTCATAAGATATCCCATGTTGTGACATAACAGTATCGCATCCATGGTCATGTTTATAATGTTCCATATGACAGCCAAACATAAGACAACACAGACATATTTTTGTGTTCATAAATAAAGATGACTTTGGTACAAAGCGAATTAAAGTTGTTCAAACTTTTCAAGAAATTAACTCCTGCACTTTTGGAGCAAGAATTATTTATATAATTTCAGGTTTTGTGCATCCGTTCATGTGAAAATGCGGTAGGTACTGAATTAATACATCTAGAATATCTTATAGTTACTTTAAACAGTTTTTGAAGCAGCTCTAGGGTTACTGTGATACGGATCTCGTAATTCGGGATCGTGCTCAGACGACGAAGACGACAGCTGAACTGACCTCCCCCTGTCCAATCTTCTACGCCGCCTCAACGAAAGTACATCTGACCAACGACAGTTAATTTATCATGCACAAGATCCACATACATTGTGGATAGTTCGTGGGGATCGTGTTTGAACCTTACCACCAGTTCAGAGCATCTCGCATCAAATTTGGAATAAAGTTGAAACATCAACTAAATAATGAAATTCAGTAAAAGCTCCCGTGTAAGTAAATTTTGAAATGAATTAAGATATGTCAAAAATAATACGACATGGAAACGTAGTATCCATAACTACAACTCTTTGGACTTAAGAGTAGTTGTATACATAAGATGATCTCATTAATAAAGTTAGACTTATGAATTATTAACGAAGACTGTGACAGTTGAAATAATTTACCCGAAAATACATTTTAAGAAGCGAGTCATTTCGCTTCGGAAAATGTGCTGAATCGATTTGGTTACGAATATTATTACAAATACTGACGTGCTTTCGGTTGCATTTGAATTTATTGCAATCTCGCGAATATTTTTTTGTCAGATAATTTGATCATTCTCTTCGTTACTGACAGCCGATCGAATAATACCGTTTTAAATGTTATTATGTTATTAAATGTTATTTGAATTTTCTTAAAATGCATTAAGATCGCATCTTTTTTTATTCAGAATACCTCAGAAGAGTCATCTTCAAACACTCCAAAGAACCGAGTTCTGACTAGGGAGAATTCCGGAATTATGTTGTCTTGTTTATCGTAGTCACTTGGCAGTGGAGAAATAAGTAAGAATCCATTCATAGAACTGTAAATGAAACAACATGTGCAGCTGCAATGTTTTATCGGAATTCTTACACACCTGAAGAATGGAGTTTCCGAAATGAAGTTTTTAGAAGTGACTATTGTCTTGGATCAAATTTAGGATTCTCGTCTCTTCTGATAAACTAAACGATGGGGATTGTTTGATGGCAAGAAAAGAATGCGATGATGCACGAGGATTTTATTTACTCATAAGGAATCTTTACATCTTTTTTCAAATTCTTAGTAATCGTGACTACTGGAGTTGAATTCAAAATAACGGATGAAAACATTAAATTCTGGAATAATTTACTAACGTTGGATTCATTTTGTAAAATCCATTAACTTAATTATGATCATCTCTGGGAAAATTTAGTTTTTCTTTCAACTATGGGGAACCACAACAGCACAATCACAAAGGAATTATCCCCCGTCCTGCCTTGGCATTTGGGGACATTGAATGACGGTCGTCACGACAGCAGTCGGAACTGAGGTTGGAGTATTAACAGCCATCACCGGCCACGGTCCAACCCCTCTGGAAGAAGGTATATCCTGTCATCGGAGTGGAGGTAACTCAATCCCACACCATTATTTCTCCCCAAGGAGAAGCAAGAAGCTGCTTACTTATCCGGCGGCTTCTCATCCACGTACTCCCCGGGGGATTCAACTATGGGAAAAATCGACTCTACCTCATTTCACTATATGCTTTCTGAAGTTTCTCTCTTGATCAACCCTTTTGGATCTGCTTGCAGTGCGCTCAACGCCATGTAGAATTTTTGATCACTTCAAAAGCCGATTCTGTTTACACTGTATTCCAGAAAGTCGGGTTTTTCACTGTACTTCAACTAAGATTTGAGTACTGGGTATACTTTAATGAGCGTAATTTAAAACCTTTATGCTCGTTTGTTTCATGTCAAAAGTTATTTTAAGAAGAGTGTCAAGAATAAGAGTTCGCTTGATTTTACGGACGACAAACAGCGAGAAAGATAATCGAACTCATTTACTTTGCTTCTTCAATCCACCCTTACTGTCCTTGATACGAAAAAGGCATTTTCTTCGAGATGGTATCAAAAATTCAGTAAGTAGGCTGAACTATTATCCTAATTCAGGACGATGAATCTATTATTCTTTACGTCAGAGGTCAACTATAATAAGTAACATTTTTAATATTTTCCAGGAAAGCCAAAAGAAATCCCAAAGCGCAATGTCCTATTTATTTTTTGAGAACGGTTGTCTTTTGCTCTTTTCGAGCTCACATCTACTACACTTTGCCCATCCAAAGATGCGGTCGGGATAATGCAGAAACGATAAAACACCAAATAAGCAAATTTGGACTCAAGATCGTTTACCTCTGATTTGAAAACGACAAGGCGAAGAAAAGGCATTCCTATCAGACAGGAAAACGTCTATTGTACGAGTTTCGTCTGTTAAAATTACCCTCTCAGCCAAGGCCGGTTTTACCATCAGGCACCGTTAGGGGCGCCATTATAATTGGTCACTTGTCCATCAAACGAAATTATCTGTTCTTCGGACATCCACCCCTCGTAATAAATATTGAATTGCTACATGTATTTAAATATAATTGCAATTGTATTATGTCAATGAATTATTAATGTTTAAATTGCAAGTTAATGAATATTACTGACATTGGTTTCCCTTTTGCGCAATTTAAATGTCCTTAATTTAAATTTTTTAAAATTTTTATATCAAATTTGTTTATATTTAGCCATGTATGTGAATACGTATGTACGCATTGGCAAAGGGCGCATATATATATATATATATATATAACCGATAAACTACAGGCTTTATTTATCCATTTAAATTTGATATTGATTGATTTTCATGGCATTGATATATATATTCACATTCTATATTGCAGTTCAAAAGTAATATGAAAAAAATGGATAATAATGAAAAGATTGACTATTTAGAAAATTTAAAATTCAAAAGATGTTATTGATTAATGAAGCACTATTAGATAATAGTTCAAAATTTCTTTTTTGTAAAACTTACAATTGTATATATATGATGAATTGTAAAATCTGCAATTTCAAGTATATAGGACAAACTTCTAATACAATTAACATAAGAATTAATCAGCACCGTTCAGACACTAATAAATTTGAAAACAATAAAAATATTCACAATAAAATATAAATTGGATATTTTAATGCACAAGGTTCTGAAAATGTAGAAATTAGTATCATCGAGATAGTTCCCTATCTAAAAAATAGAATATGGTGCCAAAATTTTTTTATAGATTACTACAGTACTATTTATCCATATGGACTAAATGTATTGTATTGTTACAAAATCTTGCAAACAGTCCAACACGCAGGAGAATGGAAAATGAAGGTTTATTGGCAAATATGCAGGAAAAACACGTAGCACAGGTACAGGAAACAATAGTTCTTGCACAGATTACTAATGTAAACAGACGACAATTCACAGGTAATAACAGTTCAGCACTTTGTTATCTAACAACACAAACAGTCAGCAAATAACTAGTAGCGACAATAACTTCACTTTCAATATCGCTCAGCTCACCAGCTTCCTAGCTCGCACTGCGGACGAAGCTCTCAAGTCGTTCCCAATGGGTTAACATTACTCCCTCTGATACAGGCGCGATCCTTATATATTCTCTCCGACAGGCCGTGACGTCACAAGGAGTTTTCTCGTATATTCACGCGTATTCCCTTTCCTAATAGAAATATCGAGAAAAGGGTTGCATTTTCTGGAATCATTTATTTGTCGCCAAGGTCGCCAAATTGGTCGCCAAGTTTGTCGTCAAGATCAGGGGTCCAGACGGGGCTGCTGTCGGTCATCTCATACTTGCCCCTGTAAAACTCTCTTCCCAACCATAAGACTCACATTGCTGGGAAGCGACTTTCCACGTTTGTAACAGTATTTTAGTAAAAACTAGATAAACACATTAATTGCTTCCGTATAAAAAAATATTAAAATTAAACGTGCATTTAAATATAAACAATTAGGCAGAATAATTTTTAACTATAATAGTATAAATGAAAGTAATAGGAGTGATGATTGCAATTGTATAAAATATAATAATTTCTTGAATGAAGATCATGGGCATGTAATTACTGGAAATCTGAATATTGTTAGAAATGAACAACTTAGAGAATTAATGAATAAGGGTACAAAGCATCGCTTGGTTCTAGCTAATAGTAATGAAATTATTAAAAAGCAAATTAAAAAAGACATTGTAAAATTTATATTAAATATGGCAATTAAATATAGTCTGCATTTAGAGGCATTTAATGAATGTAAGCAAAAAACTTTATTAGATATTTTTAACTATAACTTTAAATCTCATGACTATATTGGATATCTAGATATTAAAAAACAAATAAAAGAGCTGCAAACAAACTTTGTAATAGTCTATATATAGACAAAGTGCCCAGTAACTTTGCTATAATATGTAAATATTATTACAAAAAACTACTTAATAAACGTATAATTAACTGTGATAATTAGAATGAGACAAAACTATGTGACAGAGAAATTTCTAATAGAATTCAAGCCTTCCATAAAAAACTAGGAATTCATTATATTAAAAAAAGATTATCCTCACATCTTTCTAACTCCAAAATTTCACAAGAGTCCTCTTAAATTTAGAAGTGTTGCCAAAGGCTGCAATACTTATATTACAAAATCTGGCTAACTCTTATAAAAATACATACAATCGTAGAGAATTTGAATAAGCAAAGAGATACAATTATTGTCAATAATAGTGTATAGATTGTAAATGTAATCAAAGATGTAGGCATATCTAGCGTACAAACATTTGACTTCCAGGATTTATTTAATAGTCTAGATATTGAAGATTTGATTAATACCATAGTAAAAATACATAAAGATTTTGGTCTTAAAAAAAGATATTAGCATTAATAAATATAAAACTTATGGTGGTTGAGAGGATTATATGTAATTCATATGATGAATAAAATCAGTCATTACGAAAATAAATCCTTTAATATTTAACAACCAACACAAGAAACACGCATCTGCTAGTGCGCAGTTATTTTTGACCTACGAAGGGGATTTTTCCGGCAGAGGTAAACAGAGAGTGGAACTTGAAATAGTAGTAGTCTTTTGATTTACAAGAAATACAGATGTCGCTACGATCACTGCAAACTCCTATTAATCTTGTACTAAAAGAAAATTATATTATTTTTGATAAGATTTACCATCAAATTAAAGGATTACCTCAAGGAGGTCCAGCTAACAATAGTTTAGCAAATATTCACCTATACTACTATCAGAAAGATTTAATTAATAATGGCTCTAGTATATTTTTTGATATATAGATGATTTGATATTATTTAATAAAGAAATGGACGTAAAGCTACAAATTAACTTCTATTCTGACTATTTAAAACTAATAAAAACTAATGACAATGAATTAGCTGCAGAATTTCTAGATTTAGATATAAAAATTATCTGTTACAATTTTACTATCTATATCTTTGATAAAAGAACATCATTTCATTTTCAAATTAATAAATTTCCTCTTTGGGATAGTAATGTTAGCATTTCAGTATTCAAGAATTTAGTAAAAAATTATATAATTCGATATAATAATTTGGTAACAGACAATGGTAATATAATTAAGAACATAAAAAAATTTATAATTTTGAATTGGTATATGGAATGACAAAAAAATTTTTAAGAGTTTATATAGATAAGAAATATTTAGGTCACTTAGAATAAAACATTCATTTTGGTATTTAATAGAATATTTATAATTCTTGGCTTATAGGTGTGTATTTTTTCTTATAGTTCTTATAATGTGTAATTTCTTTCAAATTGGTTATTTATTTATTAGTTTCTGAATTACTACATAGATGGTGCCAGGATTTATAAATTGAAAAACTCCTCAAACAAGATTGAATTATTAATGTTCAAATACTTTATTTTATAAAAATTTAGATTATTAATTGATTACATAATTTCACAGGTTTTGAGATTCTTAATGTAGGTATCATACTAATTCTTTAATGTTAAATTAACTAAATAATTTAATTTATTTTAAGTTCAATCATAGTTAGAAATCTAGTTTTGGCAATATGTGAAGTCGAGCTAAGTGGCGGTTTATATTAAAATGTGGATTACAAGTAAAGGATAAGTGAAAACACTGATTCTATAATTCTTAGTGAATAAATATGGAAATTTTATTGAATGATGTATTTATTGTTTTTAGTGCAATATAATAGTGCAATATATTGATGTATCTCATAGATTTAATTTTACTACTTTCCATATAACGATGATATTTTGTTAGTGTTAATGTATGATTTTTCATTCTAAATTCTGTCATTTTAGGGTAAATTACCCTTTCTATTTTTACAACAACTTTAGTAACAGGGATGGTTTGTACAACAAAATTGATTTAACCTGGCTAAGCTTGTCCACAGCCAAGCTACTAATTTGTTGAAAACTCCATATATTTGGATTGCCTTTTTTTAATAGTTTTGATAGCAACAGAGTTCATTTACATGTTAACATTTAAATGTTTAAACTTACCTTTTGCTCTTAGTAAATCTATTAGTATTTTCAATTTTTTAGATTTTATTTTAGGTTAGGTTATTGTGGTGTCGATTATTTTAATTATTGTTTATCTTTCGGCAAATTAATTCCCTTATTTTTGTTAAGACACTTAAACCTTATTTCCCTGTTTTAATTCTTTGTCTAAATTACACGAAATGTTTTTTTTTCTTTTGCACTTTTGAACTCTGGACAGCTTGCCCTCTTTTTAACTTTATACAACCCCTTTTTAGAATACGACCTTTTTCTTTCCTCTTTTACCGTATATACCTCCCCCTGTCTGGAGAAACGCACGTGTTGGTGTGAATCGCCGTAATTGTTTAGCTTACCCTCTCGAATCCCCGCAGAGATCTGAAATTGAAAATTGTTTCTGTGGTCCTCCGCTCTTTTGTGGAAAACGGTTTGAACCTTCTTTTACTACGAGTTTTACTGTCCTGACGCGACAAATTGTCTGATTCACACAAAGATCCTCTTTTCGAACCCTGATATTGATTAATTACCCTTTTGGAGGTGTTAGGGCAATACCAACCCTTTTTCTGAGAATCCTCGACCTCCTATCAGAAGTGTCCAAGGGTTTCCAATTGGCTAGCTGCAAGTCTTTGGGGCGTGCACAAGGGGTTGCTGGACTGTTTGGCGAGTCTCTGAGGACAGTTTTGGCGTCTTGGCGCAACTAAATTAATTTTGATTTCTATGCCCTGCCAAGGAAAAAAGCTTGACCTTTGGCTCAGGAAGAGAGCGATGAAGGAATGGCTTGGTACGGCATCTTATTTTGGTATAAGAAGAGGAGATGACAAGTGGAGAGGACATTCTTTTCCAAGCAACATTTTTAGACGGAGGAAATGGCAACATCTAAAGGAAGAGAAGCGGGCTTTTGATATCGTAAGGCGGCCATAGCTGACGAGGTGATTACGAGCAAGGGAGAAACTTTGAAAGTGCGTGCTTGAAGGAGATGATGCGCTAAGCAAGGTAAAGCTGTTACCTATTGGGACGAGTCGTGGTTACCAACGGCTGAAGGCGAATACAGACGTCATGCCTGCGAGTATGGCTCATCGAATCTGAAACAAGTGCCTCGCCTGTTGAATCTGGAGAGGCTGACGACTATGAACCAGCAACGACTTTTGAGGACAACCATCATGATGTCGGACCGAATTTTGTGGAGCTAGCACCCAGCAGCAAGACCAAGACAAATCCGATGAGCCTGTAAACTCCGTGTTACACCAGTGGAGAGCTATCCATCGGACTGCTTAGAGCCTCTCGGTGCTGACTCATCTGATTGACTTGGACTAGAAAGAAGCTCGTGAGTGGACAGACGCAACTGTGGTCTAAAATGTAGAATCTACGCCCTTTGAGACTCCCACCCTGGCTGCCAACTCTCCTTGTGTGTATCCCTGAGACAAACCAAAACGTCCAGCATGTGATATAAAGCTAAGTGATTCCTTTTTTGTATTTGTCTTGGTACCGTTAAACTTCGTTTAAGATAGATGTATATTGGTTTCGGCCTTAATGTTAAAATGTAAAGTGATGTGCAGATATCTTGAATATGAAAAATACTGACATAATGGGAGAGCAGATTAAATATTTGTTTTTTGTAAAAATCATGTTTAAACATTAATGTGCAAAGCTTGGGGATTAATGTGTAATTAGAAAGATAATGAAATGATAATTGAGGAGATTAGGTTTTATTATTACAGGTCTCAATATCCAATTTAAATGTAAAAGTTAGGAGTTGTTATTAGTATAAGAAGTAGGAATTTAAAAATGCTAGTAGAAATTGAGTATCAATTTAATTGATAACATTTGTTGTTTCTGCGAATGATCCACTTGCTTCATTGTGTTTTCTGTATTCCATTAACTCGCTCATGTGTCAACATATATATTAGTGACTTTGTTTTTTGTTCAAAGCAATGCTTATGTCATGTTTTACATTTGTTAGGTCACTACTCCAATTCAGCCTGTAATGTGTTTTTTTTCTTGATCCATCAAAAATTGTGTGTTAATCCAGATTTTTAGTAAATGTGCTCCCTTATATCATGTCATGCTCCACTAAATTTTATTTTAAAATTCTTAAATAAACTGAAGTTAATTTATCATAACAGTCTCTGTCATTTGTTCATGTTTATATTTTATTCCTCACTATGTCCTAACGGATTATCCAGGTCTGGTGCTACCTTTTAATTTATGTCTGTGCAATGTTTACCTGGGGTTATTGCTCAAGTATTTCGAACACAACGCAGGTTTCTAAATTTTCTTAGATCTACTCATGTTTAGATTGATAATTGATTGTTAGTAATAAAGTAAAATTTAAAGTAAATTGACACAACATTATTTTGTTTAATTACTAAATTTTTAGTTTTTGAATTGCATTTTGATATGTCTTGTTTACTTTGTTTTCGTACGTTCATACATAACAAGTTATATCTTGATTTATATTATATATGTATATATTTACTTACTTATACTTTTACTTACTTCCGTTTCAAAATATGTTCGTGAGTTTCTAACATAATTATCTAGCAGTGTAAAATTAATGTTTTTTTTTTTTTGGCAGGCTCTAGGCAATAGATTTGTCTGATTTCTGGGAATTCAAATTTTGTCTGTCTTGTCTTAACATAATATTATAGGCTGACATATAATATGTGAATTGCGACATGCAGGATTCAAAAATCGTTCAAAACGCTCTAATCTCGAATGCCTTTATTTTTATTAGTTATTTTCAGATCTCATTCGATGCTGTGGCGATGAGCTAGATCTTCTGCAGACGGTCGGAAGGATTTTACATTGAACAATTACAGAACACTTCTTGGAATTCTTGACCAATAGGAAATTAACAGGGCGTATCAGAACTATGGAGTCTCTCAGCTTGTACAACTTCTGGTATTTTTTCAAGCTGAATATATAACATTAAACTTTTTTGATGCTGTAGGATGAAAATGATTGAAATATCCCATGTTATCTACAATCATTTTATGGAAACTTGTTTGGAAAGCAAACACTTCTTTGAAAGTTTGCTTGTCCCTATTTCAAAGACCAAGGATATTGAATATTTCTAGAATTTGTTCTCAAAAATGCTTAATTTTGCGAACATCTTATTTTTATTATCTTGTATATTATCGAACTTTGAAAGCTTGTCTCACTGCATGAATACTCAAGATTGTGGGTTTTTACAGAGCAGTGTGTATTTTGTCTTAATGACGTTACAATTAATATTTAATTTTAAAATGGAGCAAGTAATCTGGATTGATATGAAGAATGAATTTAAAACAATGAAAAAGTTTTTAGACATCTGCTATTTTTTCTAAATGTTGAAATCTTAATAATATTTTTTTAGATGCACCTAGCATTTTTAGTACTTGGATTTTTAGTATGTGCAAGAGCATTCTTATACATAACGATTTTAATTTTTCAAAGATTTCAAATCAATTGATTTAGCAGATCTCAAGTTTTAAGCTAAGATCGTTTCCATTCTTTAGACATTCTTTCATGCAAGCTATCAGTGAGTGTCCAACATCAAGATTATTTCAAGATTCCTAAAGAATAAAAATTGATTTTGACTTTGTTTGAGACGCTTAGTTCATGATGGCAAAAGTTAAATATTTCTGAGGGTAATTAGAAATCAACTTAATATTAAGAAAAATCTGTTTGACAAATATGGTTGAAAATGTTTCATTGTAGATAATTAGTGTCGTATTTGTTACAAACAATTCAGCCCGCATTCAACAATTCAGCCAAACCCAGACGAATTGACACCATTTGTGAATAAACAGGAATAAATTTAATAAAAACAGTTTTTAAAAATACATTTTTATCAGTATACTAAAGTAGAACTTTAATTATCTGCTGCTTTTTAGACTTTAATTTATAATTCAGTATTATAAATATTATGGAATCTTGAAATCATTTTACTCAAATTCACTATGAGGTGGCACCGAATCGAAATTTAATTAATCGATTCACTGAACGTTAACTTCTGAAAATATCAAAATATTGAACTGTAATCGGAAACTCGCAAGTATGCAGTTTCTCAATCCTCTAGCACATCAGAAAAATGAATGAAAATTGGATTTAAAAAAATCCATCTTTACAGACATGAAACAAGTCGAGTTAAATAAAAGTGTGTGTAACATTTGTTAATATACTAGTTAGTTCATTTGTTAATATATCATTTGTTAATATACTAGTAGAATCAATTTGGACTTTATTTTAAATATTATTCAATAAACGCTGCCAATTTTAGAGAAGTCTAATATTGTTAATATAATCATATAAATTTGTGGTTTAAAATTTCCTTCTATTGTATTTCATTTTTCATGACTTCGTGTTCGAGATGTACTAGAATGCCTAGCAAGTATTTTTCCAGCCATTTCTAGTACATCTATTTTCTATTGTTACAGAATGTTCCGATTGTGCCATTTTCAAAGTTGTGTTAATCCTACGCTGCACGAACTTAATTTTTGAATAAAAATTTTATAAATATATATTAATGAAAAATGCAGGAAAAATTTTAATGACTTTCGAACTTAATTTTTAATTATTTCTTCAATAACAGTTGATTTTTTGAAGTAAAAAATGTAGTAAATAATTCTACTATTCACTATTAGAAATTAATTGATAAAAAAGGGGCATTCTATATATGAACCGTTGCGATGTTTGATTAACACTGAATTAACAGGTAACTCTAATTTTAACTCAAAACATTTTCCGAAGTATTTTTTTCAATTATCTATGTAAATAAGTTAATGAGTATTACCTATTTATCGCATCCATTTGCAAATTTTTGAAACTCGGCTTTTATTGATATGTTAAAATTTAAAATCCTGTTATCCTATGTTACAAATACTGAACCCCAAAGTATTTAACTTAGAAGTCTCTGCAAATATTGGTGTTTTTTGGGGGATATTAACTGAATTTTAAATGAAAGGACATTAAGATTAAGCCCTTCCTTTTCAATCAAAGGATGACTGATGTCTTGACCAGTCAGCCAATCGAAGAATCCTCTGTAATTACGATCTCCGTGCATGATTAATGTGTTTCAGATGCACAAGTTTCTACGAATAAAAGATTCAATATTTTCATAAAAATATTATAATGGATGTGATAAATGCGAATTACATTCGAATAAAAATATTGAAATACTAAATGACTTTCTTTTTCCTATGTTTACAGAATTTTCGTCTACAAAAGTTCTTAAATTTTAATTCATACTCAGATAATAGGAATAAATATTTTTGATACATGAAAGGAATAAAATTGAATGTTTTAAAACTAGTAAGGTGTTCAAAGTAATCCGCGATAAAATTTCTTTTGATTTCATTTTTTTAAATGCTAAGCATGATTATTGGATAAATTTCTTCTCAAATAAAATTATTTCCGTCCTTATTCTTATATAAAAGCAGAAATTTCTGTTTATAAGTTACTACCTTTCCATTTCTAATATTTGCACATATCTCTAATTTTGTAATGATATTGTAATCTGTCTTTGGGTCTTTGTACGGCAAATATGTAAATAAAGTTCCCTTATTCCGTTTCTATCTGTGCATTTGGCTTCATTTTTGTAAAATCTGTAAGCTATAATTTCCATACCTTTTCAGGAAACTGAATTCTTCAAATTGAAATTTTTAAATAATTCCAGTGTAGTGGCCTCTATTTTGGATGGTTTAAACATACAGAAGATTTTTTTTAAATTCGGGAAATTTAGAAACGGGTCAAATAGGTGTATACTTTAAGCAAAATGCGGCATGTGAAGCGGCACGGAACTTCCGATAATTCAGTTTTGTGATTGCATTCATTGTGGATATGGGCAATGTGTGTGATGGAGTAGAAAATGTGTCTTGGCTGTGCCAAGCTCGAAAAATAGAATTCAAAATATTCTGTTTCAGTTTATTCAGAAAAGTAGTTGTTTGGAAAAGCTTTTAACATGATAATGTTTATAGGCTGGTATTTTTCATTCTATGAGAATCTTCAATAAAATTTGGTTCTTGTAATCGAAATTCAGAGTTTCCAAATGGGTAGTGAATTAACTCTCTGAAGCATGGTGGGTTATTTCCTGAACCATCCTGAGTGATGCATCTTTTACGCATTTTTGCTGCATAGCGCTTATTATAGTTTAGTTATATTAGTTTAGTTATATTAACGTCCCGTTTTGAAGCAACACGAGGGCTATTTTGGGACGGACCTCGTAATTTTGAACCTCGGTCAGATGACGAGGACGACACCTGAGCTGGCACCCACCTCTCCAAACTTCCACGCCACACCAACGGGAGGACGTTTGGCCACTACGTATGATTTAGCGTGCAACAGGCCCCATACACGGCGGATCTTCAGTGGAATCGGGTTTCGAACCTGGAACCCTCCGGCCCCAAGGCCGAGACCTTACCACTAGGCCACCGCGGCCACACGCTTATTATAAAAACCATATATGTAGCAAAAGCACACACAGATTAATTTTTAGGAATTGAAACAAATTAATAATATTTTTCAGCTTCCTAAAGCGCTAAATCAATCCTTGCATCTTATCTTTCGTACCCCAAACGGTTGATTAGCCATTGTTTTAGGACTTTGTTTTTTTTTCATCTTGCACGGCTGAGCAAAATACTAATTCGCTATTTTAATAAATATTTTAGTAATAGCTAACGCATTTAAAATCACTGATTTTAAGTCGATTTAAAATTAAAAAATAGCATTGTCTATATTACCCATGCACTTTACATCCACAACTTTTTTGGTTAGTTTAAAGGTTTGGTTTTTCAAATTATTTATCTCAATGATTTATTCTATACAAAAGCAGCGAATAGAAATGACATAAAATGCAAAGGATATTACATCAATTTTTATATGGCATGAATTCAGAAATATTCCAACGAAATTTTATTGGAATATTTTGTGTTAAACTTGCATTACAACACATGATGCATGAACTAGCTTAAGCTTTAAGTTAAGCATTCTTCTGCTGCGCCCTAAGCCATGGACTAGGTTGACCTTATGGAAAATCCGACCCTTGTAGTAAAAAGAGCATGATATTTTTTCTTTCCAGTCATCAGTTGCTTAATAATGGTAAATTTTTCCCGGGACATGGTATTTTTTCGGCCCCTCAACATATTTAACTTTACAAAGGGTATAAACGCACTATTGTTTTGTCTCCATGGAACCCCCAAGACTGACGCCAGGAGCATCTATAATCTCCCTTCCCACCCCTCGCTAAGCCGCTCGGAAGCAAAAAAAAATTTTAAGAGGTGAGCTTGTCAGAAAAAATGTAAAGCTTATCTCCTTTTTTAAATTGAATGTCTAGCTTTCGCTAGATGGCGACTCGAAACGAAAGTGATGAAGGAATTTTTACTTGAAGGAAAGGAGTATCATCCCGGCGCTTCTCAAACTTACTCTTGAGGAGGCTGGAGCATTCTTAATTACTCTAGTACACTTGATATAAGAATACAGGATTAGATGAACGCCCGTTCTTTAAAAAATTCTAGCACCACCCATATCAGGGTAAAAACAGTTTCAGACCTGATTACATTCCATTAAAAAAGGTTTTTTTTATGAAACGTAGGACGTTGTTAGAACAGTTATTGTTTATCATTGCATGATATCATTACAACATAGGGTCCTTTTTCTCTCGTTATGTGAGCCATCGGTATCTTTAATCAATTTCCTTTCCTTGTTTGAATCGTTCGTTGATAACTGTCCCAGGCTTCAAAAATATTATCCCTTCTACTGAAATGACTTTCAAAGCTCGTGTTATCTCTTGTAAGTCGGGTTTTACTTCTTTGATAAGTAAAAATTCATCGGAATGCTTTTTCTGCGGAAACATAGTTTTAATTAATAAAAAAATTAACATTTTGATTAACTGTCCCTATACCTTCACTAAAACCTTCCGTATGCTTCAGTAGGGCCTCGTGGTAAAGTCTTGGCTTCAGGGACCTGAGACTCGATTCCATCGGAAGAACCGCCGGGTCTGGTGCATGTTAAATCCGAAGGGGCCAAATGCTCTCTCGTTGTGGCGCGGAAGTTTGAAAAGGGAAGGGGGGGGGGGGTCCGGCTCAAGTGTAATCCTCGATATCTGACCTCATTTGAAAATTACGAAGTCCGTCCCAAAACAGCTGACGTATTGCTGAAAAAGTAATGAAAGATAACTACATAACTAAATTATGATTCAGTACTTGCAAGCAAATTTTGAAATACTTATGTGATAACTGTAACCTTCATTTTATATCTTATCAGCTGTTGACAGCTATGTGGGGTAAATATCATAAGCGAAAAAATAAAACTATATTTAACCCGTTGGTTACCGATCACGCACTTTACGGAGAATTTTCAAAGTTTAAAAAGTAATTTTTGAAAATTTTATGCCTGGTCCACGTAGACTTGAACCGCCTTGTCGCGCGCGTAGACGGTCGATGACAAAATCCTTAAAACCGTGCATGCGTACGTCGACCGCCCTGTTTGTGATGTTTTTTTTAAGCATTGAAAATATATGCAAATTATTTTTATGTAAAAATATTTAATGTAAATATAAAATTTTATAATACAAAAAATTGTTTTATGGTTTGCAATTTCAATAATGACAATATCAGTTGAACCAAACAATTTTGAAATCTCTTTGATTCTCAAAAAATTACAGACTGTATCAAACGATGTTTAAAAGCCATTGAAATTTGATTTTTTTCTATAAGTTACTAAAATTTATAAAAAGTGATATAAAATTAAACATTGAGAGTGGCAATTCGGAGGCAAATAAATAAAAGATTTAAATTATCTATATAATTTTTATTCAATAGAAATGGCAATACTAAAGATAAAATCTTTTCTATACATGGAAACATAGCTTTTAATTGATGAAAAATTAACGATTTAATTAATTGTCACAAAACCTTCACTAAAGCCATCTTTATGCTTCATATTATTTGAGAACAAAATTTGAAGAAAATCTATCAATTAATTTGAATTTCTATAGTGTACAAACTATTTACGAATTTTCACTTTTATTTTTATAGATTATTTTTCTGAAAATTTATTTAGAAAGATACAATAATCTAATCTAAAAACCTACATACACGCTTTAATCACCTTACCAACTCTACGAAGAGAAGAGAAAGAGAAAAAAATTTCACTAAAGCGTGAGTACCAATAATAAATTTCCAAATGCGAAGTAGTTGTGAATTTGGGATTTATGAGGCAAGGGATTCTATTTCAGATCACACACTGAATCAATTTTTCAACAATAAATAATGAAAACACTGAATATGAACGTATCAGATATAAAACATTGAATTACAGCGTTTAAATTAGAGAAATAGTTTATTGCACACCTGTATTCGTGTAGTAATATGTATGTATGTATGTATATATATATGTAATGACTTAGAAATTTTCTATCTTTAAAATAAATCCTTATTTTCTCATCTTTAAAATAAATCCTTATTTTCTCATCTTCAAAATAAATCCTTATTTTCTCATCTTTAAAATAAATCCTTCTTAACGACAGTTAATTTTTTAATTACGAACGAATTATTTCTACTTCAATCCCATGATAAAAAACACTTCTACTCTAACTAGACTCGCAAGAGTCGCAATATTTCTAGAGCCTCAACTTCGGTACTTCCCCTTTTTGGTATTATAAAAACTCTCCCCGTCTGCGTAATTTCCTCTTTCGTAATCATGTAACGCACTGAGCAGTTCACGCCGTTTTAGGCGTAATTCTCCACTCCTGGCCATGGATTTAATATTCCCATAATCTTTTAAACGCTTAATCTTAATATATTATTGAGTACTCTATAACTTATTTGATTTTGCTTATCTTCGAAATGTAATAAAATGTTTTGGACATTTAACGACTGCAATCTTCAACTACACTTCACTTAACGGAACAACGTTATATATATATATATAGTGTGTGTGTGTGTGTGTATGTATATGTATAAAGATATATATATATATATATCTCAATATAACTCTGTGGACAAGCTTTAGCCAGGTTAAATTAATTTTGCTGTACAAACCATCCCTGTTACAAAAGTTGTTGAAAAAACAAACAGGGTAATTTACCCTAAAATGAAAGAATTTAGAAAGAAAAATCATACACTAACCCTAACAATAAACATAACTATATAGAAAGGACTAAAATTCAGGATAAAAATATGTATTACTAATATGTATATGTATACTAACATGTAAATATATAATTGCACTAAAAACAGTAAATATATCATTCAATAAAATACCCATACTTTTCATTAAATATTAAATAATCAGTGTCTCTACTTATCCTTACCAGAATTCAACACTTTTAATATAAACCACCACTTAGCTTGACATCACAGATTGCCAAAACTAGATTTCCAACTATGAAACAGCATAATTGACCAAATAGTATAATTAATTTTTGATATTAAAAATTAGTAAGATACCTATATTTAAAATCTCAAAACCAATTAAAAAATGTAATACAATTATTTATCTAGAATTATTTGAAAATTGGTAAAAATGTCTATTAAAAAGGAAAATTTCAATTGAAAGATCCTGGAGCCATCTATGTAATAAATCTGAAACCAATAAATCAATAACCAAATTTGAATAAAATTACACATTAGTAAATATGAAAAAACACTAACCTACTATCAAAGAAATAAAATTATTCCATTATATACCAATATCAATGTTTTATTCTAAATGACCTAAATATTTCTTAATAATTCCATAATATATATATATATAAAATTTGTATGTATATATATGTAACATCTTGATTAAAGGTGAAATGTCGAATATCTGAGTCAAGGAAAAGACGTTAGTTGAGTCAATCTTCTTTTATTCAGTCATTGAGGATATTTCTTCATGGGTAAAGGATTCAGTTCTTACTTAGCTCCATGACCAGAATAGAATAGAATAGAATAGAATAGAATAGAATAGAATAGAATAGAATAGAATAGGTAACGCGCGAAGCAGCGCGACGTTGTTATTCGTTTACATGTTGGAGTGAAAAAAGGGCATATAGGAATGCGCAGAACGCTTAAGTACCCCGAGAGGGGAATTTTCCCGGAAAAACTCGTGACTCGAAAAGAAAGTTGTAGTGCGCTTATTACGATGGAAGTAGAAGTAATTAAAATGAGGTGTCGTTAAAAGATTATTTAAGAAAGTTAAAAATTAAAATATCACATATATTTTAATCACAGATAATAAAAAACAGAGATTAGAGAGAGACATTTACTGGAAATGCCCTGATATATGGATTTCCTATTAATTTCATGCTTGCTTATATTAACAAAAAATTGTTAACACCTTTAAATTAATAGTACATTAGAATTGATTAATTTGAATTATTGATATCCTTTGATTTCAGTTAGTTTTTAGTACATCTTAACATTGGTAGGTGGCGCCACTATTATTAGAAATAGTTTTCAAATGATAATATGCAGAATTACATCATTATTTAAATGTTAATATCAAAATAAAATAGGTTAATATAACGTTTTTTTAAAAATATAAATTTATAGTTTAATTTATAAATGATGATTTAATATAGTATATATATATAACATATTTTAGTTAAAATATTTTCACAATAAATGCGGAACTGGAATTCGTATTTAGCTTTTGGCATTTTTGCTATGACTTTTAATCAGTAAGCATTTAGTTAATTTTCTCGTTCTTTTCTTAATATTTTGGAGATTTACTCCTATATTTGTTGTCTTTTTCCCTTTGTTGTCTTTGGTCCTCACAGAAGGTTGGTGCCTATAAATTTCGAAATAATGTGACATAATCGATTCCTAAAGTCGATTGGCATTTCATTGTTGGAATTCCATATCTGGATTGGCTTTTTCATAGTAATAGTTTTTAATCTTATTAGCTTCCTGTATTTCATTGTGTGAATAATATTAGGTTATATTGTTTATTATATTTAATTTTAATTGAAGGTTTAATAGGTGTATATGATGAAAATGTTATTTGAGTTTTAATGGTTTAATATATATAGTTAAATATTTTACAAACAATTAAAACTCAAATAACATTTTCAGTATATACACCTATTAAACCAATAATTAAAATTAAATATAAAATAATGTTACCTAATTAATAATCATACCATGAAATACAGAAAGATAATTAGATTATAAGCTATTACTATGAAAAAGACAACTCAGAATTGGAAATCCAACAATCGAATGCCAATCGATCTTAGGAATCGATTATGTCGCATTAAATTCAAATTTTAAAGGCGCCAACCTTCTGAGAAAGCCAATTGTTGGAAAAAAGGAAAAAGTATAGGAGTAAATCTCCAAAATATTTCAAGAACGAGAAAAATAACTAAATGCTTACCAATTCAATGTCATAGCAATTATAATGCCAAGAGCAATTATAATGCCGTAGCAATTATAATGCCGTATAATTATATACGAAATACAGTTCCGCGTTTATAGTGAAAATATTATAACTAAATTACGTTATACTATACTAAAATGAATGACTAAGTGAAATATATAACTACGTTACGTTAACTATACTAAAACATCATTGATAAATTAAACTATAAATTAATTTTTAAACTCATTATAGTAACTTATTTTAGTGTGAGAATATACTTTAAATTATATGATGCAATCTTAAAATTAAAAGATGCAATCTTATTCTAAAAATAGTGGCGCCATCTACCTATGTAATGATACACTGAAATCTATGTGAATTCCATAAATATGATTATTTCAAAATAATTAATTCCAAATGACTATTGATTTAAAGGTTTTAAAAAAAATTTGTAAACATAAGCAAACATGGAATTAATAGGAAATCCATATCTCAAAGCATTTTCAATAAATGTATCGATATATGATCTGTTTTTTACTGTCTGTGATTAAAATAGTGCTTCTATGGATATAATTCAGGACGATGTTTCTATAAATTTGAATACTTATAATGCTATTCCAAAATGGTAGACTATTTATATTAAACTGAAAAGTGTTTCTTTTATCATAAATCTCAGTGCTTAATTTATTATCAACTATTTTGATTTCAAGATCTAGAAAATCTGCAGAAGAAAAACCTTCATTAGTTTTAAGTAAAATTAAATACTCTGGATAAAAGTCAATAAGTGGTGTGTATTCTTCTATTTTTGAACAAATTAATAAAACATCAATATACCTATATATGATATAAGATTTATTGTAATTAATTTCTTTTCCATAATAGTGTAAATATAAATTAGCTAGAGCATTACTTGCTGGTCCACCTTGTGGAATACCTTTAATTTGTTGGTATAATTTATTGTCAAAGCTAACATAATTTTCTTTTAATATAACTTCTATTAATGTTTTATATTTTTTAATATTAATCATTTTATATATGCTAAAATCTTCATAAATCTGTAATAAAATTTTCATCAAATCTTTGATATCTATACTATTGAATAAATCTTGAAAATCAAAAGTATGCTCAGAGTAAACATTAATATCTTTAAAATTCTTTATAATTTCATAGCTATTATTAATAATAACTGTATTATGTTCTTTTAATTTTTTAATAATCTCTTGCAGATATTTTTGTAATAATTTACCTATTTTCTTTATATAGCTATAACAACCATTCGTTACACTTCTAAATTTGATAGGGTTTTTATGAAATTTTGGTGTAAGAAAAATATGGGGATATTTCACTTTCTCGCAATAAATATTTAATTTCTTATGAAAAGCTTTAATTCTATTGTCTAAAGATAGTTTCAATATATGCATCATTATTAAAAATATGTTGTTTTAGCATCTTACAATAATAATACTTACATATGATAGCAAAATTGTAAGGTACTTTGTCAACATAAACTATAACAAATTCCCTCTGCAGATGCTCTGTGTTTTTATAACCTTGTATCTTGTCTCATCAATTGTTCTAAAGTTTTGTCCACACAAATCATCCAAAACTCTATATTTATACTTCTCAAAAGCTTCTAAGGGCATACTATATTTAATTGCCATTTTCAATAAAAATTTTTCTATATCTTTTTTAAATTGTGTTTTAATACTCCCATTACTATTAGTTATAATCATTCTATGTTTTGTTCCCTTTTTCATAAGTTCTCTTATTCCTGGCGGTGGTAAGCCTTTTTCTCTTTTATTGTTTTGTGAATAATACTGTATTATTTATATTCTAGGTCTTTTATATTCGAATTTTTTGCTTTCGATTTTTTAAATCATCTTCATTGTACTTGTCTTTTATTCTAGAATTTTTCCATTTTTAATTGTCTTGTGCTTTTTGAGGGGATAGCGACAAATCTTTACGGTTTTCGAATGTCGTTAGCAGAAAAAAGCACTTATTAATATCATAGGCGAGCTTCTCTTCCTGACGAGCGGCTCGCCATGACATTTTGCAATTTATTAAAATTTTTGTCTATTTTTTTGGCCATTGTTTCTTGTATGTTTTTCAATTTTTGGATTTTGTTTCTTGTTTTGATATATATATATATCTATATATATAGATATAGATATAGATATATATAGATATAGATATAGATGTGTGTGTGTGTTGCGGTTAATGTGGTTATTCGGTTAGTATGAGTAATTACTAGTCAATGTGATAAATTGATTTGTCACTTTTACCAGTAATTATTTAAAACCCTCATCATTTGTTGCTCTTAAGGTGCGTATACACTTGCGAGCAGAAGCCGAATAGAACAGTTCGTGAACAGATGCTCGTAAGTGTAAACGGGTTACAATATATGCCCAAAAGTATCCGGACACTTGCAGGTTTTCACATTTTTTAGAATTTCTCCGGAATGGTTTAACCGACTGCCTTTAAACTTCGGACATGTAAAGAATAGACAATAACTCACATTTTACATTAAAGATTCGGTCCTGAGGGCAATTAGGGGGTCGTCTACAAACTGATGAAGACAAAAGCGATGATGGATTCCTCCCTTCACAGAATACTAACAAGATGAAACTTTCAATGGTAATGTTTAATGTAGCCTGCATAATACACAGGAATTTTGTAAACCTGTAAATATTTAGGAAGATATAAGGTTTTCTTAAATCAAATTTTCCACCTATTTTTTCTTATAACATGCAAGTTTTCTTATATTATACAAGAGACTAAAAAGATGACAATCACATGTTAGAAGCATTTCATTAGACGTTTGGAAAAATTGTTGATCCACAGGAATTATGAGCAATTTTAGTAAATAGTGTTTTCCACTCGCATGCATGAAACATATGTAATTTTTTTTCACAACTTTTAAAATAGCAGATATATAAGGCAACATATAAAAGATGATTCAATATCATTAGTATTCCCAGAAATATCGCATTGACCGGCAGAATATTGCTCCTGTCGAAGAAGAGAAGCTAAAAGATGAATGGGTTGTACACAGCAAATTATTTTTTAAACTTATATCTTTAATAGTTATATTATGATTGTATGAGTGGTTAGAATTCTGAAATACACCTCATGACACATCTAATATTCGTAACGAATAAAAATATATATGTAGAATTATTAAAATATTTTAAGAAAAAGATTAATTAGAATAAAAAATCCGTTTGGCCAAAATAAATATATTTAAAAAAAATCTTTTGGCCGTAAAATTGTAAATGGAACTTGTTAATAATCATGTAAATAATATAATTAAAATGTTAAATTTTTGTTATTTATATAGCGCCCAGGCATTACTGGAATTTAAGTTTATGCACGTAATTGATAAAATTCATGGGTATTCAAGCAAATTCTAACCACTATACAATTTATATAAGCTATTTAAAAGATAAAGTTTAAAAATATCAATTTGTGTACAGACCCCTCTCTTTGCTTCCCTTCGGCAGGAGCTAAAATTCTAGCTCGCTGAATAATGCCGATATCTTTCTGATACTAATATGATATTGAACTGAATTTTTTTATAAGGATTGCCCTATATATTCTGGCTTTAAGTTGTGAAAAAGAAAATTACACTATGTTTCGCGATTTGTACCAGTAAAACACTATTTACTAAAATTGATCATAATATCACTGTAATATTCAAATTCTTTTCCAAAGTTTTAAATGCTTCTCAAACATGTTGTCATCTTTTCTGTAAGAACATCGTATAATATAACAGAAAACTTGCAATATTTATAAATAAAAAAACAGATTGGAAATTTGAGTGCTAAGAAAACGCTTATCTTCCCAAATATTTGCCTTGAGTTTACACAAATTCTTAAATATTATGCACACTTAATACCATTCTGAAAGTTCATCTTGTTATCAATATTCTAGACAGAGATGGGCCAAACATTCGTTTTGTCTTCATCGTGTACGAGGCCCCTAGATCCTCAGGACCCAATCTTCAATGGCCAAAATGTGAGTTACTTATCTTTCTTTACATGCATCCAAGTTGAAAGGCAGTCCAGGTTAAACATTCGGAAAAATTCAAAAATGTAAAAATCTAGCAGTGTCCCGGAAACTTTTGTTAATTGCACTATAGTGTATTTCACCGCAGTGTTCCTTGAAGGTGCAAGTCCCTGTGCAGTCAGCCAAAAACTGTCAACGCTATCGAAGGAAATTCAAAGAGATACGCTATTCTATTTTGTGGGTTTTATGTGCTGTTCAGCAGTACTCCGCGATTCTGCTAACGAAGGTCACTTTAGATAGGCGTGTGGCTTCTTGATTTTTTTTTTTGCCTTTTCTCTTTTTTTATGGGTGGACAGAACTTAAACATATTAATAAGTACGAGAATTAACCACTACTGTCTACTCAGTCTACCACAAGGACCGTTGTACTTGAAAGAAGGTTTCCCACAGAAAATGGTGAGGAATAAAAGAAATCTAATTATTAGCATCTGAAAGAAAAGAAGATTGCTGTTTGTTCTTCCACCGGGCGCGAAAAAAGAGATAGTCAAGGAAATTCCATGGAAAATACAGACTCGTGGAATCAAAACATAAAGAATACATATATATATTTTTAAAACAATTTAGTTTTTTTTGTACTGACACAATTTTTTACAACATTGCTTTATATAATAAGTTTTCAATTTCTAGTCATCTTGTTTACGTTATAATGCAATACATATTTATTTAAAATTTCCCTTGTTGTTTGATGAGGTTAAAACCTATGATTTTATATAAAAATTGAATATTAATTAGCGAAAAGAATGAACACTTTTGTGCTTACTTTTGAGATGGAACATTTTAATTTTAAATTTTGAACAAAATATCTAAGCATGTGAATTTTAATCAAAAAACTAAAAAGACTCCTCGAATTATATGTTTGGAGAATTAAAATGAAATTTTAAAATCTATAATTAAAAAGAAACGAAAAGTAAGTGTTTTCGTTTTGAACTTGTTATTAATTTAGTTAGAACTAATTCAGACGCATATGTACTTCAAATGTCATCTTTGTGTTTGATCAAGATATTGTAACGATTATTAAAAATGAATAAATTTTACTTCACAAACTGAAATTAACCTAAAGATAATTTTTTCCATACTCTTCTTTGAATATTTTTATAGTAAGTGTTTTTTAATATTAAGTGTTTTTATACTAAATGTCTCACACCTATGAATTTTTCGTGTTTTCTTAATCTAAATATCTAAAACCAGGAGACCCGAATTATAATGATTGCTAAAATTGACATTAAAATTTAAAATTAAAATTGAAGTGACGAAAATAAATAGCTTCCTTTACGCAATATTATTCAACTTTGTTAGTTATAAATTCAAATGCGTCACTATTTAATATTTTACTTTTTTGTTGTTTGATAAGTCTAAAAATATAAATACGAATATTATTGTAGGTATTAATTGTTTTAACTAAATATCTATGCAATGGCCAAATATAATTTGCTCTTAATTAAAAATACAAGTTTGTTACATTAACAGTTAGTTCTGAAGAAAACTAGAGGGGCTATTGGGACGCATCTTATGCATTTTTAGACCGTGGTCAAATGGCAGCAGCATCTACTCTCTCAAGTCTTTCACACACACACCAGGGGGACTTTGTGCCTGCGGGCGTGGACAGCGCCATGCGGCCTCTCCTGGAAGTCGGTTTCGAGGTCTCTAGAGCCCTCCGGCCCCAGAGAATGGGTCTACCACCGCTAATGCCGTGCGTTTGAGTAAGATAAAAAAAAAGAACCGAGAAATAATATTGAAAATTAAAAGGAACATTAATAGTAATTAGAATATCAAAAGAAAATAATTTTTTCAATTACATAAGAATCAAGTTTAAGATTGGTGTAACAAAATATTTCATTACAAATCAATATAAGTAAAACACTTCATGAATGAGGTTTAGTTGAGGAGTAAAAGTATGTAATATATAAAAGCTGTGGGTGAAATTCTACTTTAGGATTTATGTATCAAAGAACAAACTTTGTTAACCACAGCCTTAATAAATAGAAAAGGTTTACATGATTAAGCGATTTGATGACACATAAATCAATTTGATTTTATAACAATAAAGTATTGTACAAATCATAAAATATTGTTTAAAAAAATGTAAAAGCAAGGAGGAAAAATAGTGCGACAATTAACACCTTTGAGGCGGAGTTCGTAAAGAAGATCGTTTGTTTTTCAGATTAACTTCACGTGTTAAGCAAGTGTTCATTCACTTTTATTCAAAATTTGATTTCCGTAGGTGAGAGCAGACAAAACCGGATACCCTTGATTCTGACGTTATTATTCTCTTTCTAGAGAGGCGATTCAGAGTGCTCTGCTAGTCAAGAAGAAAGAATGGTTATAAAGGCGTTTTTCTGCATTACTACACTTTCGGCTGTGAGATGTTTTTCATTTTAAGACGTCGATGTCTATGTTCGTTTGTTTTAAACTTTCCTTGTAATAACCAATATAGTTATCAAAACTATATTTAGTTCAACTTATTTTTTTAGCACTGAGGGTTTATACCCTATCAAATTAATATAAATAAAGTCATTGGTATGTGGGTATGTATGTGGCTATGTTCCGACATCTCCTCAAACTATATGGTGGTTTGTTCAACCAAAATTTTGTACACTTATTGACCCTTAAGACAATGGGAGAGACACTTATGAACTTTAAGTCAAAGAGTTAATAAACAGGCAGTTAATTAGAAATTAACCGAAACTGTTTTTCTGCGTAACTGTCAGATCAAATTGAAGCAAAAAATATTTTTTATACCATCTTAAAGTTCAAATTTTGACTTTCAATAGTATACCAATTTTATTTCAGCATTTTCCCTTCTATTATATTTTTAAAGGTTCCAAATTTTAAATACGTGCAGACTGTTTGAAAGTAACAAGTGTTATCTTCTCCGTTGTAAGCAACGTTTAGACTTTGAATAATTCACATTTATTCTGAAAATTTTGCTTATTTTATTCAAATATCCATATCATTATATAATAAATGCGAAATTATTGTCTGATTTTACGCATTCACGGCAAACTGACCGATTTGGATGAAATGGCAGAGTTGTAGCAAGAGCAGGGAACGGATTGGGTAGGTGACATCATGTTAAATTCATTATTTCATTACAGATAACAATTAAATAATTAACAACGATTTTGATGAAGATTACTACTTTTTTCCAATCAAATGTCACGTGATCCTTAAGGATGTAAACAAAATGAAATGTCAGTGATCCTTCAGAAAAGCGCAAGTATGTGGAATAACTTATTTTTAAAGTCATGCATCACGTGATCTTGCTGAGAAAGAAATAATCTCTGGAATAACTAACTGAAAAAAAACTAACGCCGGACAGAAATCTAATGGTAGATATGATATGATTTCCAAGTTTTTTAGATTAAAATTTAAAACTAAAGTTAAAGGTATAACTAAATGAAAATATCGTTCAATGTTTATATAAAATAAGAGCCTAATTTAGTGGAAGGTTGCAAAATATTCTTTCTCGCTCTTTCCATCGACATCCAAGATTTTTTGGGCGGTTAAATTTGTAAACAAACGATTTAGCTATTACAATAGTTCCGTTTCGAAGTTTAGACTTTAAAGACTGTTTTAACCGATTTAAAATGAAAGGTTACAAAAATCAAGAACGGAATTCAACGTTTTGTTTACTAAAGAAAGAACTAATTCGAGCTGAAGCGCTTGATATAGTTGACAAATACGAGCGATTGCTTAATCAGAAGGTTACCGGAAAACGTCTATGAATCCAAATAAAACAAACCAGGATCGTCCATTGACGTATTTTGATATGGTTGTCCAGTTTTTTTAGAATAGAAGGTATATTTTGTCTTATGTATTCTTTTAAACAGTAGAAGCAGATAACATATAGCATGGGTGCCCTATTGGAAAAATTCAAAATACCGACAGTATCAAATGATACGGAACCGAAGTATAAAACATACATCCGGAAGCCGGTATATGAAACCATACTACTGGAAATTTAGAAGCCGGTATGAAACCAACACTGGAAATTTTTTGATACCAGTATGCAGAATACTGGAAATTTTGAACCAGTATGAAAATATACTGGAGGTATTATGAGACCAGTATACTTTTATATACTTGTAATAAGTGCAAGGTAACAATAACTTATACTTGTAATATAAGTGAGATAACCTAAAGAGGCGTAATCTAATTTTTAAATAAAGATTAGTTATTACTAGGGGCTCCTCTCCACCCTTTCATAGCTCAAATCCTCCCACATTAGTTTACTACGCAACACTCGCTTGCTTTGCTACAAGTAAAAGCGTGTCTTAGCAAAAATATTGCAAAATTATGCTATATATATATATAATCAGCCTTATTTTGCTTCATGCTTTCAATTTAAATCAGCACAGAATAAAATATTTAAGCCTCAAAAGAGATATTTTCTTCAAAAAAATTATGAAAGCGATAACAAATGAATTAGAGTTAAAATTAAAAATTATAATTATTCAAAAACTAACTCTAAAAACAAATTAGTTAATATTATTATGAGAAGTTGTGGTCTGTACATCTTATCACTATGAACATAACCAGACAGTGTGAGTAAATAAAAAAGTCGTAACTGTTCTTTTCTTTCACCTTAAGTCAAGAAAAGATTAAGGCAGCCTGAAAAGGACCGTTTTTTTATGTAGTGAAAGCATCAGGAGTCAAATTCACACCATTGATGTATCAGAGGAATTCTCTTAAACATTTTTAAAAAAAATGGTTAATTAACTCTCACGATATATGCAAACACACATAAAATCAGAATATATAGCTTGTAAATACAAATATATTGCCCTTCTAGACATACAAAAAATTTCATTCTTATACAAAACATTACTTGAACACGACAAAAAATTTCATTCCTGGATATAAAAACATGATTTGAAAAGTTTCCATTATTATTCACCGTAAAGAACGGACATCACTTGCATAGACACTTAATAAATGAACAAATTTGCACTACATCATTACACTAAAAAAATTCTCTTAAACAATTGACATACATTTTTTAAAATTAATACTATGTGCAGTCAAATTTAAATTATATACAAAAAATAAACTACATACATATAAAGGGTTATGTTAATGTTCACGGTATTTCTCTGTAAACATAATTACACCTCTTTAATGAAGAGAATGACTATCAAATGACTGGCTCTGAAAACCAACATGGTTGGCCATGTAAAACAGGATTAGTTAAACCAAGCACACTTTATTAGAGTTTAGCCTTAGGATTTATTAATGTCATAGAAAATGCCAAACTACAGGGTGTTTTCTTTGAAAACTAAAGGATAATATTGTTCGATGGGATGGCTTCAAGAGAGATTCAAAATGTTTCTTTTGAGCTTGACAATCCATTTCTGCTTCAATAACGTTAGCTATGGTTTTGTCACTATTTGTCTTGTTGTCAACGTTAGCAAGGCCTTTGAGGCATCAGTTTAAGTAACTTATGTATGCCTTTTTTACCACCTGTTGAGTTTGCTTGAAGTGAACGGCCAACCTCATGATTACCTACATGAGATTTTTTCTGAAGAGAGAAAATTCAAGAGGTCTCCACATCGCTGGAGCACTTACATATCTACATGCCCATTACACACTGGCGAACAGCAAACTTACAAAGAATATTGTACAACATGTAACTACTCCTACGCTTTTCTTGAGATCTTCTTTCTAACATGTTCCAAGTTGATTTCCAACCAGCATTCTCATTCAGAAATAGAAAGGGATAAACTGAGGATCGCTGCACTCGATTAAGTGGTGAAATATTTTGTTTGTATTAACTGTTAGCAACTGGATAAATGCAAATATCTCGATTTGCACAAGGCCTACTTCATCTCCGACAAGTATTGGCAACCTCTGTCCTTGAAGTAGGGTACCAGACCTGCGCAAGTCGAAATCTGGATGTTCCATAAAACCATTTTAACATTACAGTCTGGATTAGATGTGCACTCTTGATGCACTGCAGATCTGATTCCGCACGGATTTATGCTTCGTAATAAAGTCGTCCAACTTCTGCGCAGAATGAAGGGCAGGCTTATTATCTCCATACGTTATTCCCTTTTCACTGGAGTCAGATATGTACACATTGTCTGAGCCGGTTGTTTCATTTGTTCATTTGAACAGAGAGGGAGAAACCTAAGGACAAAATCTGACCATACACTGATACATGGTTCCAGAATTATTCCTACAGGTTTGCTGTTCGTAATGCAGATAATGTAATGTAAGTAGAATGTGAATGTGCTCTGAAGCGATGTGGAGACTCATTGATGTTACTCTTCAGAAAAATCTTGCATGTAGGTAATCATGAGGATGTGCCGTTCACTTGCCAAACCAACAGCAAGTGGTAAAAAAAGTGCCAGTGATAATGCTACTTCCAAGGATTCTGAGTACCTTCAAAAGGCTTAGTCGCAATGAGCTGTACTTACAGCAAGGCTAATAGTGACAAACTACAGCCTGTAACGTTATTGAAGATTGAAAATGATGGAAGTCAAAAAGGAAACATTTTAATTCCCAGATACCGCTCATCCCATGAACAATAATATACCTTTTAGTTTAAAGAAAACAAATCCCTGTACGTTGTCATTTTCTATGATCATTAATAAATCAACAACAAACTACTAATAAATGTGCTTGAGGTATTAACTACAGTGAAAGCTTAACTAACCGGCATGCTCGGAAACGCAATTTCTTGGATAGTGGGTGATGGGAAATGGGAGAATTAGCCTTTTTTACCGATTCCGGTTCTATCCTTAACCATTTTTCGTTGTCGATTTTGCTTTTTTCAGCGGAGGGTGAGGACCCCCCCCTTTGGTTTACTTTTGCTTTTAGACCCCTCCCCCCAGCAAAACAAGTCTGTGTACGTCAGTATACTGTATATTGCTTTTTTCTTCTGACCCTCCGTGCGGAGTGAATTTGCATAAATTGCCATGTAAGTGGAACAGTTTGGGCGTAAATTCTGGGACTCTAGTGTAAAATTTTTGAAAACCATTTTCTAATTTTTCCAGTTAGTTGAGCTTTCCGATACGAACGCTGGATAATCAAGAATTTACTGTACTGGTTTTGTCCAACTTTATGTTGGTTTGTCTAGATCCAGGTTTTGATATTGTTTCAGTGATCTTCTGACCAAGAGGTATGTAATTGTGTTTACAGAGAAATACCGAACAATGCTGCCAGAACCCTTTTATATGTATGCAGTTACACAATATAATTTAAATTTGACCTGCAATACAATGTAATTTTTTAAAATGTATATCAAGTTTAAGAGAATTCTTTTTTTTATTGTAATGATGTATCAAATTTGTTCATTTTAAGTGTCTTATGCAAGGATGTCCAGATGCTTTACGGTGAATAATAAGGAACTTTTCAAATCATGTTTTTTATATCCAGGAATGAAGAACTTTTGTCGTGTCTCAGAAGTGTACAATGTTTTGTATATACAGAATGAAATTTTTTTGTAACATTCAGAAGGGCAATATATTGTATTTACAATGCATATATTCACTTAATTTTATGTATGTGTTTACATATATCGTGGAATAGGTGGAATCTAAAAAATGTTTAAAGAGAATTCTCTGATACATCAATGGCTATTTGGAATTTGACTTCCTGATGCTTTACTACATAAAAACGGTCCTTTCAGGACAAAATTTTAATCTTTCTTGACTAATTTGAGCTTATTAGAAATCAGCTTACGTTTTTATTTGCTCATAATACTGTCTTATTTTTTATGATGATGAGTGATAAGATGTAACCACAATCTTTATTAATAATATTAAATCTAATTTGTTTTAGGTAACTTTTTTAGAATAATTATATTGTTTTAATTTTGCAACTCTTCATTTGTTTATCACTTTCATAATTTTGCTTTGAAGAAAAAAATATCTTTTTTGAGACTAAAATATTTTATTCTGTGCTGATTTAAATTAAAGCATCAGAAACAAAATAAGCTGATTGTATATATATAAATATTTTCAATATTTTTTACTTTGGAACCAGTGTTCTGATTAGAAACGAAGTGAGCAAGGGGTTTGCAGAACCCGAGGAGGGATTGACTGTTGAGGAGCTTTGGAGGTGTCAGAACCCCTAGTACAATATATTACCCTTCTGAACACTCAAAAAAATTTCATTCCTGGAACAGAAAATAGATTTGAAAAGTTTCCATCATTATTCACCTGTAACAGTCAAAACATCCTTGCATAGGACGCAATAAATGAACAAATTTGCACTCATTACACTAAAAAACAACTATATACCTTTTAATGTAATCAACCTGTAAATCACTGTCACTGTAAATTTGTTTACATATTATTATTAACACACACTTTTCTTTATTCTTCTTTTATTTTGATGTTTCACATTTCTTTAATGAATTTAATTATGTTAATTTGATAAATCCTGTGCTCCATAATACTACTATCAGGTACAACTCTGTAATCAATATTCTAGATGATACTGGTTTGATACTGGTTCTGGCTTCATACTGGAACCGGTATCAAATCAGTATCATACTGGAACCGGTATCACCGGATCCAGCATCCATACCGGAACCTTATACCGTTTTATGAAACAGTTTCCGGTATACCGATCCAGTATACTGGAACCGGTACGTACCGGATCAGTTCTTTCTGGAACCGTATGATACCAGATCGGTAGTAATGTACTAATATACCAGATCAATATCTGGAACCGTGTTTTCAAGCCGGTATATTTTTTATACCGAATTTTTTTTCAATGGGGAGATGATATATTCAAAGAGCAGATGATACCATTGAGTACAATGATGTAATTTACAGTAACGAAGAGTTAATCATTAATTATGTAATTTATCAACTCAGAACTTTTGATTTCCCTTTCTACAATAACGAAACATTTACATTCGTGAATTTAAAAGTAGCAATTCAAATTCTTCACACAGAAGTCGCGGTAACACTGAAATATAATATTATTTCAAATCTTTCTAAAAACTATAACGTTTGGCTCTGAAAAGGTCGTTTTCAATCTTAGCTTGCAACCAGAGAAAACTCAAAACTCTCTAGCATTGGCGATCTAGGGGCTATCGGGGTGCAGCCTCCCAGACTAAACCAAAATTCTTGATATTATCAAAATCTACAACTGTTTGTCCTTAATTTTTTTAAAAAATAATAAGTAAACATTACTTTCTGGATTGACAGGCTCGAAAATTTTCCTACTTTTCTAGTCATTCCACTGCTCTTTAACAATCATCAACCTCCTCAAAGCACTGAATCAAACAGAAATATTCATAATTTAACTAAATTTCCGCCCTTTTAGTTTGGTAGGTGAGGAGAGAAAAGCTTACTCAGACTACTATACATAAATAAGCCCAAAGATCGTATTATTTATTCTCATCAAAAAATTCCTATTAAGCAGAAAAAAAGCAAATATTATTTTTTAATGAGCTAACGGATTATACTAAACATCTCCACCTTGATACGCTCTAATGAGTTCAGAGGTTTGTCTCCAATATAACACCACCATCCTCATTTTTGCAGGGTTGCCATATTGTCAGGTCAGAAATCCTAAAATTTAGCCTCTTTCAAAGCCCTTGTATGTGTAATTTTGGCTTTTCTGAGTTTATCTTGTTTATGGCATTTAGAATAATTATTAATAACTAATTCTACTGCTTTTAAATAATTATTTGATTACAGTTTTTAGAGACCCACTGAGCTTTCACTCTCCTTTAAATATGAGACTCAGAATGTCTGTGGCAGGAACTGTTCGAGTTTTCATAGTATACAAAGAATCACTTTGCTGGACTATTCCTTTCTTTCCATGAACAAATTCTTTAACGAAAATTCAACTCAAAATGGAAAGTATTAGGGTTTAGAGAAGGGAAGGAAAGGGAGGTATAATTCTAAACATTAATGAAATAAAAGAGAAAGAAAAAACTGGCGTGTACTTTGGTATTGAATAAAATTTCTATCTCAGAAATTACGCTAACGTTTTAATGTTACTATTTAGAACAACGCAGCGCATTGTATTTGGATATTAACAATAACGTCGAAAATAAGAACAATATTTTGAAATTTTATAACTTTTGCAAACTCAACCATCTATTATGAGTCTGAAAATTTATTTTCAGTTAATGGGTTCTTTACTATTAGTGATTTATTATGAAAATAACTACTTTTTATTTATTTATAAAGCTGAGATATTATAGAACATTTTTGTTAACTCGTAGTTGATATAACAGTAAGCACCGTTTAGCGTCTTTCAACGGACGGACGAAAAACGACGAATAAATGAAAAGACGTATAATCAAAATGAATTACAAGTACATACGCATGCATCAGGATTTGATGAAACGCAGTATATGAGAAAGATTATAAACACCCCTTTACTGCACATTGCTTGGCCATATCTTTCTCATGGATAGAACAAGATTTCTGTAAGTTTATGGATATTTAGAATTTTTTCACTTAAATTTTGGTTTCAATGAAGTATTGCATGTAATCTATTGGGATTCCTTTTCATAACAGATAGCAATTTCTAATTTATAAAAGCGAGGAAATAAATACTCAATTAATTTTAAAATTTATCCTTTTGATATTAATTTTAAGAGGTTTGACCTATATTGCTATTATGAACAGACAACCCTGATTACAAGATGAGCCTTCTCTAATTGGAGTCTATCTGAACTCCATTTAATTACAATTACTTGTTTAATACACTGTACAATTAAATATCTCCGTTATGTCTTTTTTTAAAATTTTGCTGTATAATAGGTTACTTCAATTAATTCAAGCTTGTAAATTATTCTAAATTAATCGCATTCTTATTGTTTTCTGCTTTTCTTTCTCTGGTTCAACGCTCTTCCAAAGACATTCTCCCCATTAAGTCCTTCCTCTATCACTGGTTTGATGACCAATATGGGTTTAAAGTGTACGCTATTCGCCGCAATCCTATGGAACGAGATGCATTCGTAATGAGAATAATTTATTCCAACACCCTGTGAGACTAAACAAAATTTTCGCATTTCGACTCGAAGCGTATACAAAAGTGATCCAAGTCATAAATTTTCAACACCGTCCCTCCTCCTAGCCCTTTCAAAAACTCCTATCCGCTATCGCTGATTGACGGATTCCAAGCACGTTCGTCCATTTCTATGGAACGAAATCTGTTTGTCTTGAAAAATTTCCTTAAACACGCAGCGAATCGTAAACTATCTGTTTTAATCATGTTCTGTTCGCCAAGTGTATACGCACCTTAAGAGGGAGACAGAAATTCTGCTCGCTGAAATGCCAATATTTTTCATAATCTTAATGGTATTCAACTAGAATTTTTCTATAAGTTGCCCTATACATCTGGCTTCCAAATTATAAAAGAAAAATTATACTATGTTTTACACATCCGCAGTAAAAAATTATTTACTACAAATGCTCATATTTCTTTTATTATTCAAATTATTTATTTCAAATTTTGAAGCAGTGCTTCGCTAACATATTGTCACATAATCTGTAAGTCCCGTATAATTTGGATGAAAACTCTGCATGTTATAAGCAAAAAACATGCGAAAAAATTTGGATTTTTTAAGAAAATCTTCGTATTTTCTCAAATATACATGCTATTTTTACGAAAATGCATATAAGCAATGTCTATAGTAAATAAAACTAGTGGGGAAAGTTGTGAAACGGGGTGAGCCGAAAGCATTTTCTTATTCATCAATTTCTGGTCGGTCCCTTAAGTGACCTCGTGATCGAATCTTCACTGTAAAATGTTAGTTGAAACTTATTCAACTAACTTATTAAAATAAAGTCGAACTTCGAGTAATTTTTTGAGATATGTAGGCACTGAAAATTTACTATTTAGTTTCAAATTTTGTTTGTATTGTGAACAACGAAGCAATACATCTGAAGCGAGGATTAACGAAACCAAGTATATAAAATGAAACATTTAAAAAATTAAAAACCAGTGTCTAATCAGTTTGTTCCATTTGGTAATAGGCCTTTCTGGCAATGAAAATTTACTGTCATTTTTCAAAAAAATATTTGTATGGTGAATAGTGAAACTTTAAATTTAAAGGAAGTATTGAAAAAGCTAAATATATAAAATAAAATGTGTGTGTGTGTGTAGAAACAATTAGAAGCGTATGGGCAACCAGTAAGTTCATCTCGTAACTTTATTGTGACGAAACATGAGAATAAGTGTGACGAGTTTCTCGAATGACAATTATATGAAATACGTAGCGCAGGTGCAAGAGAATTACGCAAACAGATTACCGTAAGAAGTTGGAGCAAAGTAAATTCATTTATTCCTATTTTTTTGAAGATTTGCTTTATTAACCATTTTTTAATGCATGGAATGGTATTCCACGTCACACTTTTAACCAGCTTTTGCATTCCTCTGTTATTATGGCTTGCGGCGCTAAAGGCCCAAGGTCCAGTTTATTTTGCGTGTTCTTTTTATTTTAAATAATTCTGTCCTTTTTGCCTTTTCCAATTATGGATTTGGCAATATACCCATACGGCATATACACATTGACCATCACAAACTTCACGCAACACATACACTACACAATAGCCGATTCACATTCTACACCCACTCGGGGTAGGTTCAGTTTACAATCTGATAAGAAATCTCCTCGGGGTGGGGATGACAGCTTTGTTTTCTTCCCTTTCTAGGGATTACTGTGGCCAACTTGCCACATGGGTAAAATTTATTTTCCATGATTCCGCAAAATTTTTCTACTCCTTCAATTTAGGGAACATTTGAGTCAGTTTCTTGGTCTTTTAGTTTTATAAGGATTTCCATGGAATAATGAATTGCTGCCTTATCAGACGAAAATGAAATGTTTGGCTTCTGTTGACGATAAATGATGAAACCGCTCGACAAACTGTTTGCTCAATGATTAGGATAAACCTATTTATTCACTGAATCTTCAAAGAACAGCGATTGTGGAGTGTTTCATTCCTTAAAATTATGTTATCATGACATAAATATTTAATACAGCATCACAAATGCTAATAGTAGATACATGCTTGAAACAAAAAATGAAAAAATATGTTATCAATAAGTAATAATATAATATCAAGTAAGGTACTTGGATGAAAATGCATTTATCATTAATCTATATGAACTTGTTCTGAAATGAAAGCAAAAAAATGAAAGAAATTTAGACATTAGAAAAAGCTTTTTATTGAATTTTACTGCGATACCAATTTATACCTATTCGAAGAGAAGAGCTATTCTTGTAATACTAGGTCCTCTTATCCGAAAATTTCAATGGTGCATCAGAATTATCATTATACTACCGTGAATATAGATTTATACTTCTCGTCATAATACAAATCAATCTATTATTTATTCTATCTTTACGACGTGCATGAAACAGTTATCAAAAGTTAAGGACTATGAAAAGAGACACCACACAAGCATCATCGGGGCAATGCATGGTGATAAAGGTTAATGGATATCATAAATAATAAAAAAAAGCCTATGAAAACAAGTTTTTATTAGTGTACTAAAAATCAGAAAATAATTTTTTAACAAAAATATGGACGTCAAAACAAAATCATAAAAGTGTGAAGCGCTGCTTGAAATTCCAATTTGCTTAGAATATTTCTATCACATTTATAACGTCTTTTAATTTCTAATGACTGTTTAAGAATTTTCTTTCATTCGATATTCATTGTGGTTTAAATTCAATATACAGGATGGCCAACGATAAACAGAACCCAAAGTAAGCGAAGAACACATGAACTGCAAGGCGATATTAAACATGTAAATGAAAAACAAAAACCTACTACTTGCGTGGGATCCTCAGTCTGTACAGTTATGTTTTTTTGCTATATTGAATACTAACGTTTTCGGTTTTTCTTCTCCCATGTCCGGTTCGGTTTAACTTGAGCCACCCTACAGTATCGTCTTCAACATCTCACGTTTTTACCATGTTTTTTGCCATCCATATATGTGATAAAAAATTATTTTCTACCTTTTAGTACTATAATAAAAGCATATTTTTAAAATTATTTTTATCATTTTCTACTTTTTTTGTCTTTTATACATTTTCTAATTCGTTACTGTAAATAGAATAGAATCTTGAAATTTTTCTCAACTTCACAACCAGTTGGCGCCACTCATATGGAATCAAAGTTTAATTACGCAGGTCTGCAAAAAAAATTTTTTTTAGCTGCATTTGGTATTTTTGGTAAATTTTATGTGTATTAGGGTGCTGATTCCAAAAATGACCTCCATTTCCCTCCATCACTTACAGTTTTTTTGCAAATCATGGGGATTTTACATTACAAAAGCATAGCTGCGTTGAAAAAATCAATATTTTATTAAAATTAACTATGCATAATTTTTCTTAGAATTCGAAAAAAGAAACCAAAAACTATTCCTTCATGATATATTTAACACTACATGTTTACTCTTTTTGTCTGTGAAACCGTTTCTTCTTCCCTTTGACGCTCCCCCGAACAAGCTTTCGCTTTCCATCTTCTGTTTCCCGACTGAGCATCCAACAGTAATCAGCTAGCATGTTGACGTCCCATCTTACTTGGTATCGTCTCTCGACATCACGGACATCCTGGTGAAATCTTTCACTCTTCTCTTCACTATAGGCTCCCAAGTTTTCGGGAAAACAGTCAATATGGGAGTGTAGGAAATGAACCTTTAAGCTCATCTTGCATCTTTGAGCTTCATACGTTGTCCACATGCGTTGTACAATGGTTTTGTAGAGAGAGTCTTTAGTATTCCTCAGAAACCTGTGCACTACATCCTTAAAAGAGTCCCACGCTACTTTTTCTTTGTCCCCATTGTTTCTGAAAAGAGGGAATCGGATAACAGTTTTCGTATGTCGGGGATAGTAAAAACTCTCTCTTTCAACTTGGCTTCTGACAGTTTTGGAAACTTGGAACACAGATATCTGAAGCATTCCCCATCTTTAGGCAGTAATTTCATAAACTGCTTCATAAGCCCTAATTTTATATGAATTGGTGGTAATAAAACCTTTTCAGGTGGAACTAAGTTTGTATTTATGACATTTTTACAGGTTACAGGTGCACCTCGAAGTGACCAGTCAGTTTTGGCCCAATGGAGGTCACTGGCTCGACTGTACCACAAGCATTGGAAGCAGGGAAATTTTGTGTAACCTGTCTGCTGACCCAACAACATGGTTAGCATTTTGAAGTCTCCACAAACCATCCAACGATGTTCTTGATAATTGATTTTCTCAAGAATCATAGACAAATCATTATAGTTTTCTTCCAAATGCACCGAGTGTCCTAAAAGAAGCAATGCAAATGAATTTCCATTATACAGCAAGACTGCTTTGAGGTTTGCTTTAGACGAATCTATAAATAGGCGCCACTCAGATGGATCATATTCTATGTCAAAGCACTTCATTAGCCCTTGAACATGATTACAAAAAAACGATATTTCCCTCTTTGTAGAAAAACTGAGTGAATTCCTTCTCTCTGTGCCTGTACCAGGAGAATGAAGTTACAGGTGTCAGCAGATTTTTATTTTTCAGTCTCGACCCTAGCAATTCAGCTCCATCTATAGAAAGGCCTAAATATCTAACTAGATCATTAAGCTCGCTCTGAGAAAATGATTGGGTTCCCTCATCAACAGAAAAATCTGAGTTAGAATCGTCCTGGTGAGGTAATGTGTCTCCATCCTCAGAATTACTCCGGATATAATCCAAACTTGAAGGTGGGTGTTACTCTTAGAAATATGAAATTAATATATAAAATAATTATTGGATATCTTTTTCTGATTCAAGAATATGATATCAGATTTCAGGTTAAAAAGAGAAATTTTGCGCTTAATTAAACTAAAAAAATGAGTTTTGCAAGAAAACCTGACGTGATGGAATTTTTTTAATATTTTTCCCGGTTTCAGTGAGTAAAAATCTATAAGAAACAGTCAAAAAATCCTATGCAGTTTTTTGGTTGCAGACCTGTGTTATTATTAATCAATTTACTGACAATCAAATTTTGAAAATATTAAAATATTTTACTGTCACCGGAAACAGACAAATGTACAACATTTCAAAAATCTAGTGGGTTAAGAAGCGAGTGACATATCAATTTCAAAATTCCGTCTTGATAAACGCGAAACATGTCAAGTTAAATAAAAGCGCTTAAAAAATACAAATGTTTACACAGACCATCTAAAATAGTAGATCTGCTATTATTTTTTTTATTTATTTATACGGTGCTTTTGTCATTAACATCCTAAAATTTTTTCACGAGCTGCATATTGCTTCACCGTCCCTTGATTTTAAGTTCGTTTTACATAAGTTCTATGAAGTTTCAAATCTGATAAAATGAATAAGTGAATGAAGCTTCTCCATTTCCATTTATAGAAACCTTTTTAATATCAATGGCGCATATTTTTTTAGAAATTAACTTAATGGAAGATATAATGACTTCTCGACCCTAAACTCTTGATAGCTGACAGTTAAGGTAAGCCTACCCGTATTTACCATGACAGAATTCCAAATCATCATGGCAAATCTAGGACTGAAAGTCAAATTTGTGCACTCGTTTTCTTCGTTGTGCATTGAAAATCTTTTCTCTTGGCATTTGATTCAACATTTCCATAAACCAAAATGTTTTACTACATTTTTTAGGCTCTTACTCATGCTGTGAGTATTAGAGGCTTTATTTTGAAAACTTTATCAAGAATTTCCACAGATCACAGACTATTTGGCGCATCTCAATAGAATTATCCATTTTATCACTTAGATGAAGGATAAATAATTTCGAATTTGTTCCAGATCAAGTACATCGATCATTCTAAAATCTCGGACAATTTTTATGAAATTTTCTAAGTACTTATAAAGTTTATTCTAATTATTAACAAATGTTTGAACTTTGAAACTGCTTCTGAGAATACTTTTATGGAAATTCACCGCAAAACAAACAGAACCGCCGACAACCAAGCCGGGCCACGCGACAAAGTACTGGCATACGAGCCCCTACACTGGCATGCGGGGCCCCCTTGCGAATTATGATTGTGGTGACTAATCAACGGACGGAAGTCTTTCTTCCGGTTGCCTGGTCACGTAATGTTGAACAAATCTAACTTCTAGCCACCTACTATAATTTCAATCAATATAATAAGAATATGTGAGTTTTATATTTATACGAGAGGAAAATAAATTAAAAATATAGTTAACTCATGCCACGCACCATTTTTCATGGATAAAAATAAAAAATAAAAAGATATATAACCAGGCCGTAATATATAATATATATTACGGGCCGGAGCTCCCCCCCCCGGTGGGTCTAGGCACCGGGGACTTTCCCTCTCGGCGGGCCTGAAAACAGAAATATTTTTTTTTCTCTGGACTGCATTGTTCATTTAAATTTTTGAATTTGAAAGTATTCTTCCTTTTGTGCAAATGTGCTTCAACTGAAGTTACTGGAACAGTGGCGTAACGAGGGCATAATATTATTATTTAGCCCCCAGTCGTCATCAGTGGCTTAGCAAAGATATATGGTGCATGGCATTATTTTTTCGCCTTCTCATCATATTTGGCATTATAAAAGGTGGCGGAAGTTCACTAATGTTTTGTCTTCTGGCGCCTAGGGCATCTATACCCCCTTGCCCCCCCGGTATCTACGCCACTGAAATATGGAAAAACTTATAAGAACTTCACACTTCTGAAAGATAATTTTTATGATAACACTGCTTGCAAACAGCTAGCTCGAAAAAATGAAAATGCAGTTTTTAGAAGGTGTGTGTGTCATAACTTTTAAATAGTCTTCAGAGCTTATTTAATACTTTTTCATTCATTTTGGCATAGAACTTTTCTTACTGAGATTATTTTTCATTCATGCTGATGATTTGAAACGTTACTTAGATGCAACTTTCTACTATTCAGACATGTGATTGATTTTAAAGTTATTTCCATGGTGATGCAATTGAAATACTTTAAGAGATTTAATGCATTTTTGTAACCTTAGCAAAAAAATAGTTTAAAATAGGAAAATATTGCTAATACAAAAAACATTCTATGCCTTGTCACTGATATCGTTTTGAGATTCATCTGTTCCCCAGAAAGTGTTGTTATTATTTAAATACAAAGGTCCCAAATGAGGAATTATTGAAAGCATTTATAACTTCTTTAACAACTGTATTTTCATGCGAGTATGTATATTTTTGGGACCAACTGCATTTATTTTAAGGTGACCAGCTTTTAGCCTCCAACAAAAGGACACAAATAAATTGAAGCTAAAAATATGATAAATAAAAGAAACATTTAATTCATTGCAACAACATGCAGAATACACTATACTATGATAAATGCTTAATAAAAACATTTGTAACATCATTTATTGTACACTTTTCAAGGAAGAACAGAACTTACAAAAGGAGGACTGTCCTTCCTAATGGAGGGCTGTTGGTCACCTTATTTATTTGAATTTGAACTCTACAAGAAGTGAATCGTCTGATAAGCCAAGGAATAATATAAAAAGTTATCTAATTAATTTTTTCGAACGCTTTATTTTGTTCAAGAACTCAAGATTTCCGCACGTTAAGTTTTAATAAAGTCCTAAGCTTTTACTCGTACTTTATAACCTAATAACAGTATTTAATTAATGTTCAGAAAGTAAATACAGTTAATATACAATGATGAAATTAGAGCTGAAAAAAGCAGACAATGTTACCAATACATTAATTTTAAGAAATCAAGCATTTGTTTGTTTGTCTGCTTAAAATAGACAACAGGGAATGAATTAAATTGTAAACGACATTTGAAAAATTTTACGTTTTCTTACTGAATTTTTCTTAATTGCGTTTTGGAAAATTCACATAACTTTTCAAATATCAAACTAATCTATGAATAATTTTCAGAGGAAATAAGAGAATGCTTCACGTATTCACTAATACATAGGCAGCTGCAGGGGTAAAGTTTATAAAAAATTAATATTTAAGGCTACAGTTTTGGTCAATATATTTGTTATTAAAATATTATTATATTAAGCTGGAACACTTGCTTTAACCGAATGAAACTCTCGCGAATAAAATTTTCAAAAATGTATATAGTTAGGAACGGTAATAAAAATTGTTCAACTCACGCTATTTCGATTCTGACTTAAATCTGTGTTTAAGAATCGTGATTTTGTCCGAATTAAAGAACATGCTATTATAATCCATTTGTAACGTTTTCAGCTGTCCATAGATTCTTTTGCCCGTAGGAAGATTACATCTATGAAAAACCAATCTGAAATCCAACTTAGTTCGTTCAAGGATTAGATCAAATAATAGCTGCACGTGAATGATGTTGTGTGTCGGTTCTATTTCCCTCATTCATTTCTGAAACGGTGTTTTTAAAAATGCACTTGGACTAATAGAAACACGTAAAATTATACTTTAAGTGCTTTCAATTTATGTCACAGAAGGTTTTTCGAGAACAAATGCGTAAAACTTTTATAGTAACATTATTTTTTATGGAGTTATTTATTCAATGGGGTAGACACAATAATTGATTTAAAATGCATAGAGACAGTTTTGGACCATATTCTGTTTCCCAAGACCTATATATATGTATGTAGGTTTGTTAAAAGAAGGTATTAAATTTAAAAAAAACTTTAAAAATATGATGAAAAAAATGAGCCGAACTAAGTAACTTGTTCAGCTGTTCTTTGGATCGCCGCTAACATGAGAGATAAACATCGTAGCTCTGCAGGTGAAAAGGTAATTCAAAATGTTTGATTAACTCGCGGATAATAGTGTTATAACTCTCGCAAAATGTTTGTTCAGCTGCTTGTATGATGCCATAAAAATTGGCTAGTTCGAGAAATTCCGGAAAACAAAACTGTTCGGAGTCTTCCGATAGAGTTACATTTTAAGAACTTGGTTTTTCCCTATAAAATACTTCTCAAGGGTCATGTTTGAAGAGAGTTACGTTCACATTTCGATTTAGAGTTGACCGGAGTAATTGTAAATCGGAGGTATTATGAACGGCGCATATAAGTTTAGTAAAAATAGTAATATTAATAAAGCAAGACCAACATTGAGTTTTTTGTCCTTTTAGAACTTGCTATTAAAATTTGAAAACAATTCTCTAATCACAAATACTTTAACAAAGAAAAGGGGCATTCTCTTTTTTCGCTGTCACGCTTCTTCAGAGTTACGCATTTAAAACTTTGGAAATTTTGTTATTTACATTTTTCAGTAATAAATGCATGAAATTACTGATAACTTGTGGATATGTGGTTTGATTTCTTGCTTCTTTATGCGTGTATTATAGTATATAATCACAAAAAGTTTTGTTGAAAGAGCATATTTACTCAATAACCATGACAAATATTGATTAATTTCAAGAAAATATGCAAAAAATGCGATTAAAAATCATAAACACTTTTTTGTTACATGTACAGGAAATCTTTATAGCACATATATAAATGTATGCGTTTTTGTAAGACAGGAATATCTTCTAGAAACTCGACATTTATGAAGAGAAAAGTCAGAAATTCTGTCAGTGCAGTAAAATAGCCGTAATAAATAATGCATCTCAAAAGCATGCATAAAATGAAATAAAATAGATGGGGACAAGAGTGAGGAAACACCCATCTTTATTAGAGAAAAACTTACGATGAAAAAATATAAGTAATATTTTATTTACGTTGAAACAAAGCAACCATTAAGATAATGGATGATCGCACTCCCATTCAACTACACCACTGACGTTACTGGGTGGAGGGAGGGAAATTATTGGTACGGCTGCTCAGGGCCCTCCTATTTCAGCAGAAGGTAAAAATATCTTCATCAATTTCAAGTTATTTTATACGAAAGAAAGCATTATTTGCTTATTCATCCCCCAATACTGGAACTTCCTTCTACAATACTTTTAGATACATGTAAATACACAAAACTATGAATAAGTTCCTCTTTCTTTTTAAATGTGTTGTGGAACTTAAATTGCAATCTGATATGTGGTTGTAATAGAAACTGGAACCTATAAAATACTATCATATGCAAAGAACCTTGCAAAGGTTTAATTTTTAAAGCATGGCCAGAAAAATATAAATTTCATTTTGGCCCGATAAATTCGAAATATTTTAAGTTTAACTGCGCTAGCTCCATACTAGTTCGAAACACAAAAACTGTCAGACATGGTTCGTTTAATTAATTCTTTTATGAAATCAGTGAAGGTTGTGATTTAAAACTTAATGTAAAGTCACGTAAAACTACTTTGCACCTGTGGAGGTAACCTCACACCATCATAAAATTTATGCTGAAAATTAAAATAGAGGCCAACTGATTAAGGGTACGGGATTGAGATTTTTTTCTGGTTTGTTGGCAACACTGACTAGTGTATTTCATTCCTTAAAAGTAGATAACAATCATTCATGAGGTTACCGAAGGAAGAAAATATTGTGCCAGTTTTTCAGTGAAAATTTTCGTGCTGAAAATCTGTCTCTGTTGAAGAAAATATAACATTTCTGAAGGCAAGTGCATTTAAATGTGAAACATAATAAACCTAGCTTTCATTTTGTTGCTTTGAATGCCAATTATTTAGTTAGGTAGTAATTATTTTTTTTTTCTGACGTAGGGTAACTTTGCACCGAAAAAGAGGGTTTTTTTGCACTATGGGAGCTTGCTGTAAAAGCAACCCCAGTTAGTTTTTAAATTTATTTTTGTGTTAAATAATAAGAACAATGTTTGCTTTTGCTTCAAATATGCCCAGGGTGTATATAAGGAAGTTAGGGGCTTGTAGGTATGTGAATTTCTCACCAGAGACCCTAGAAGCATGTTTAATTCCATTTCGCAAGGTTGGTGAACTCTTATAAAGGCAGAAGTTTTTATTAGTAAGGTAGACCGGGGCTAGTTGGGCCGTTTTTTCTTCTAAGAATTTAAAAAAAATTACAATTCAACATTTTAAATGTTTTTAAATGTAAACATTATTAGTGTACTTTCAGGAAGAATTCACCACAATAACATTTGAAAGTATTAACTATTAATATTAATTTAAAAGCTGAAACTGATGCCAAGTCGCGTGGCCCAACCTGCCCCGACTACGGGGTAAGTTGGGCCACATCACTTATTTACTATTCTGGTATAAGGTAGAATTGAAGAAACATAAAAAAATCTTATCACATTTTACTTTTCATTTCCTGCGAACGATAACACAAGATATCCTAAAGGAAAATCTCTTTCATGCACCATTCCTTGATGAAGTCATAAAATTGTAAAATTATGTGAAGAAAAAACAAAGAGATTAAAACTACAAAATTAATAAGTTTTATGTTGAAAACAGAATTAAATGACTTCATTGTCACAATTTTCATCATTACAGCTTCACTTCTAAAACAGCAGCTTTCATTGCTTAAGAAGAAGCATTCCGTCTATCCAATTTTCAAACATAATGGCGAACCATCTTAGCAGGTAGCCCTGCAAGAGAAACAAAGTAGCATGTTGTGATTATCGCAAAAAATTCTTCCATTTTATTATATTTAAGGCAGATAAATAATAATAATATTATTATTATAATATAAACTATAATATTAATTTAAAGAATAATATAAATAATATTAATTCAAAAAATAATATAAATAATAATATTAATTTAAATAACACAGTTAGGTTATAGATACAAATCTGGTGCATTTTTACTCAACAAGAACTGAGATACAATTTTTAAATTCATTGTAAAATAATAACAGCGCATTCTGTCTTGCAATTATAACTGAGATGGAATCAGTTTAGATTTTCTTAACAATTATCTTGCATTTTAAATTTGGTGCATATTCCCTAAATACAGATATATTTATATATCGCAGATAATGAAAAACAGTGATTTGATTTGACAGCAACATCGAATCATTATAGTTATTCATAATGGACATGCCATATATTAATTCGGCGTAATTCATCTCAAAATTAAAAGAACATTTTAAAATCTTTAAAAAATATTACTAAAACTGAACTTTAAATTCTATATGCATTTCAATTTAAAATATTTTAGCGTAATTATTGTCTTTTAATAACAATGGGATATTTGATATGATTTCAATTTGCAAATTTTGACCATCGTCAATACTTTCTTCCTTCGAATATAGAAGAAATTAAAAAAAGAATAATTATACATGAAATTGAGAGAACGGTTACATAAATGAATTGATTTCGAGACTTCATTCGTTACAATTAGGCTTTGGAGATACTACGTGGCACGTCCGCTCGCCATTTCCACAGGATCAACATTCTACGGGGCAAGTTGGGCAGCCAGCCATGCGAAGTGGCCCAACTTACCCCATGTCGCTATTTTTGTTTCCGATGGGTGTACGAATTTACTTTGAAAGTATTTAATTAAACAAACATGCCCTACAGTAACTATGAACAGTTATCTTTCAGAATATTATTTGTAACAATGGAAACTGTAATATAAAAACATAGAAAAGGAAGATTATTTATAGGGAAGGAAAGTTACTCACCTTGGCAAAAATTTGAAAATTCCAGCTAGTTCTTTAATAGATGCTGCTATTCCAATGACATTTACGGGAAAGAAGGGAGGGGGATGACACATACTTGGCTGGAGTAACAGCGCTATCTACCGGAAAATATTTAAAATAATCCGACTGACCCAACGTGCCCCTATGCCCAACTAGCCCCGGTCTACCCTACTCTAAGCGAAAGGTTTGTTACAAAAGAAATCATATGAAAATCCCCTGGTTTTCCTCCAAAGAGAAGTAGAACAGTCAACGAAGGAAAAATAGAAAAAGAAAATGGTGTAGTTTTGAAATTTGGCACAGTTTTGGGGGGTAGTGTCCTAAATGACATACTAAAAGTCCCCGTCGGTGGGGGGTACTTGGGGGTAAGGGGGTTAAAGGGGCGTTTTCAGTGTTTCTTAAATATCTCGAAAACTATGGATTCTATCAAAAACACTAAATTACAAAATTAAACTACATGCGATTTCCTATAAAAAATGTCCTATTTTGTTTTTATAGCATAAATAGTTTAGAAGATATAGGGGAATTTAAAACTTAATATTTCTAAAATTCCTTATTGTAATGGTAAAATCGATTAACAGTGCTGAATCAACAACCCTCATAATAACCTCATGCCTATATAATAATTATACAAGGGTAGTACTGCATGTGTCGGAGCGAGAGGTAACAAACCCATTTGATGAACAATTATGCTCCCTTCCTACCCTCACACCCGTTCCCCTTCACAAGTTTCCTACTACTCATAGTCCAGTCAACGAATTGTAAATTTAAAGTTGTAGTTTTGAAATCCGGAATTCGGCACAGTTGTTGGAGAGAGTGCCCTAACGACATACTAAAAGTCTCCGCTGGTGGAGGGTGCGCATGGATACAGAGGGGTTGAAATGGGGGATTTCTCAGTTTTTCTTCAATATCTCGAAAACTATAGATCCTAGCTTAAAAAAACTTTTTATAAAGTTAAACTACATTAAATTTCCTACAAAACTAGTCCTAAATGTTTTGTAGAATGAAATTTAAGAAGATACAGGCGGGTTTAAAAGTGAATATTTCAAATATCCCTTATTGTAATGGTAAAATCAATTAAAAGTGCTGAAGCACCAACCCTCAGAAAGACCTCATGCCTATACAATAATTATACGAGGGTAGTATTGTATGTGTCGAGAGTAGTGGCGGTATCAGGAAGGGGGCTACAAATTTATTTGATGAACAGTCGTGTTCCCTTCCTCCACTCACTTCTGTTCCCCTCCACTCGATCCCTTTACTCAGTCTTGGTTCTGTTAACTGTCCAAATGAGTGTATTTAAACAGTATAATCTAAATCTACATATCTATGCTGAGTTTAACTTAAAAGTTCGCAACCAGTCTGTCACAGTTCGACAAAAACATTTTCTTGCCATTGAAGATTATAAGACCAGGCATGTTCAATTACTAACACACAAAATGACTGCTAAAGTAATTGAAACGAGAGTCGCTACAGGATCTGGGTTAGAGAAAGCAACTTCTCATCCCAAAGGAAAGATGTAGACCTAGTCGTGTTACTGATTGCTTTGGCACCACCAGAAAGTAACATTAATTTTATGAAGCTTGGCAAGAGAAAAGTAGAAGTTAAATTATTTTTTATAAGAAAACTGCAGAAAGAACTTTCTTTTGCCCAAACCATCCTCCTTCTCCATGCATTTCGTGGCTGCGACATTACACCAGATATTTATAGAAAAACATTGTTCAAAAATCAACTAAACCAGATAAAAACATTGCTGACATCTTGTATAACCCCTCATCAACACCAGATGCTATCTCACAAGCCTGTGAGAAGATATTCCTAGTACAAAGCCGTTTCTGAGGAACATAATTTGAATAACCGTAGATATGCAGCATTTCTCAACTCATCAACCAAGATCAAAGCTGATCTTTCCTCTATTCCTCCTACCAAAGGAGCGGCGGAGCAACACACGTTTAGCAATGTGTTTCTGTTTTGGCGCCTTTAATGGTATCTGTACCAAAGATGCACCTCTAGAAGAAGAGGATGCGTTCGAACTTGGTCATATACTAGAAAAACATGGTGAAATTTAATTACGATCAAGTGTAAAAATGGGTTATGCATATTTTTATGTATGTATGTATATATGTAATATTATGTTATATAATGATATAATATGTGATTGATATATTGTAATAGATAGCCGCTATTTTGAAATATAAACTTTATTTCACAAAAATAAAACTAACATTTTCAACCACTTATTGTAATTATGTACTTTTTCAAACTACTATAATATTCTAAACTATTCAACCTAAGAACAAAGTGTAGGACTATTTTTATAGGAAATTTAATGTAGTTTAATTTTTTACTTAAGTTTTTTTCGATAGGATCCATAGTTTTCGAGATATGTAAGAAAAACCGAGAAATCCCCCATTTCAACCCCCTCCGTACCTCCTGAGCACCCTCCACCGGCGGGGACTTTCAGTATATCGTTTAGGACACTACCCCCAACAACTGTGCCAAAATTCAAAACTACACCATTTTTTTTTCTATTCGTCGATTTTTGGCCTTCGTTGACTGGACTAAAGGAAAAGACAGTTGCAACTTGTATAGTCCAGTTAAGTGACTTTGGATTTTCTGTCAATAATTCATTCCGTAGAATGATAATAGACGCTTATCTTACTAAGAAGAAGCAGTAATATATTAATAACACACCCGGCAATAATTGGATAAAAGGATTTCTAAAATGCATCTTAATTTGACCTCATACAATGGCGTATAATTATTGATTATAATTAGGTAAAAAATTCATTTTTCTTGTATATTTCCACCCAGGTTTTCAATAAATATATCTAACAATGCAAAATGCGAGTTTGCTATCGAAATGTATTTTTTAAAAATAACCAGTGCAAAAATTCCTCACCTATGAGCTAACTTTGCACCAAAATTTTGATAATTTTTAATTTTTATTAAATTACTCTATGATCCAAATTTTTCTGCAAAACTTTTTTGTAGTAATCACTCAAAGAGAAAAAAAATCAGAAAAGCCCTGTTTTTATAGAAATACATGCAAAAAATCTCGAAATTCCTTTTGAAGACACTAAAATCGGTGCAAAGTAACCCTGTTTTACTATATAAAGATAAAATTTATATGAGAATATAGTGAAATTAATATTTATATCGTGATGATTCGACATAGTTTCAGTAATTTCATATTATTTTACTTAAAGAAAAATACAGGGCTAATGTATTAAAATTTGCTCACCCAGCTCGATAAACTTTGAATTCTTCGAGTTTTCTAGAATTGGTCTGTCTTTTGGGTTTGTATGGTACACCATTTTAATTTTTTAGTTTTCTCTTCTGCATGAAAAAATGTATGAAATATTTTGGAGTATGTTGTTCGTTTAGTGTTAAACAAGTGAATATGCCCAAAATGGTTGAATTGAATCTCCAAAAAATGTTCAGACCTCTGTACAATCATGCTATTTATACAAACTTTTGTAATGTCCATTCTTATAAAAAATGACGATGGTACCCATGGCATTTAATGTTCTTACTTTCAATAATATTTATTTGTATGTGGTAAATTATTACCACGTACAAATTTGGCAGTTAAATAGAAATATCGTGAAAGGTTTGAAATTTAATTTAAAGGAACACTCCACCTGCTGTGCTATTGAAATTAATTTCAAAACCATTCAGTGAAATCTAATGATAACCAAGTTCTTCGAATGAACTTTTCAAGGTCTCTGTATTTCATTTTCTAAAAAGGAGAGAAAAATTTAGCTACTGTCAGTTATATAAAATTTTCGTTTAAAACAAACTTTGCTTTCGGAAAAGGAAGAATTTTGTTTTTATTTTTCTTTTAAGTCACACACAGAAAGTATGTACTCGCTGCAACCTTAATACAACATTTAGAACATACCTAACTCATAAAAAGAATTACTGACTTTCATTTCGTATTGCTGAATCCAATCAATGACGTTAAGATATTTTCTTATTATATGTAATGAAAATAGCTCTTTCAATACTATTCACTTCATATGACATTTTCGTGTCATCCTTTAGGATATGAGAAGCTTTTTTTAAAATCAAAAGTGAACATATCCGCTTTTTTTCTGAAATGCGTATTTTAAAATTTTCTAACCTTAGTACTCAACTACACAATGGTGCAATCTGATTTTGTCTCAAAACTTATTTTTCCCTCTTTGTAAAGTTCCCATAAGTTCCTAAGTTTCTGGAAAACATAAATATATCCTTTTCTGAAAGCCAACTTTTTAAAATGGATATGTTCACTTTTGATTAGAATAAAATGCAATTAAGTGTGTTGATGGGTTCTTCGCAGTTTAAAAACAAAGCAAAGATAGAGACGACTCTATTCTTTATGTTAGTTATTTACGTTTTTTAATTAGTTAAGTGATGATTTTTATTATTTGATACATAATTAGAAAATAAATTAGCAGTCATTGATTTATTAGACTATCCGAAAAGTTAGTCTGCGTGTAAATAATTATCTAAAAATGGCACGATTTTTTTCAAATGTGCGCTTTCCTTGGTTAAAAAGTGGGGAGAGGGGGTCCTTTTCGTATTTAAAGAGGTTTCATAATTTCTAAACTGTTTCCTAGAACTCATTCCTTCACATCAAAATAAATATTTAAGTTATGAAATTAAAATAATAATATTTTTGGAAAATTTTCATAATCATTGATAAACAGATTTCTTGGGATGTGAAAAATATTCGATTAAAATTCTTACCGATAATAATTGGCTTCAGCTTGCGGTAGAACCTCCTTCATAATTCCTATCAAGAATCCATGAACGTTGGTAGGGAAATATCTTCCGGGCCTTAGTATTTTTTGTCGCCCTCATCGTTAGATTTGTTCTTAAAAACACAAAATAAATTCAAAAATATTTTCACATAGGCGAAATCCCCAAACCATGGCTTCCTGGACACCCATACCTCTTCTCCCCACACTTCGCTATGCTACAGCACATACATACACACGAAAGATGTTTATTAAAAATTGATCCCCTGATTCCTCATTATATCTTAACGAGGTCTTGAAAATATCCAGATTTTGGGCTTTCACATAACGTGAATGCAGAAAGTCTTTGTTCTTTTTCAGGACGAGAAGAGAGATTTACTTATTAAAAAATTAAGAAAAATGTTTGATATGATTTTTATTATATAATAGAGTCAGGTATATCTTATTAATGAGAAATTAAAATAATGATAATGGAAAATATTAAACATAGCACACACAAAACTGCATAGTTCATCATGTGCCCAGTTATTACATTCAGTGGCAAATGTTATTTAAAGGAAGAAATTAACGGATGTTCAGTTATTTAGACTAAGAGAGTTGAAACAAATTTTGAAAAAAGCTTTTAAAGAAACTATAGAAAAAAACCCCAAATGTAAATTTAAAAAGAAACCCTTAAAACACGAATAGAAGGAATAAACAAGATTCATGCTGTACTTTATTTAAATAATAGGATTAACTTTAAATATATTTTCATACTTCGTCTTTCTGATTTGCATTTGAAACTAATTCTATCAGTCACGGTTTGGTTGCTTAGGTTTTCATGGCGCAAGAGCTCGTTTATGGATATCTATCAGTCATGGTAATTTTAATACAAATTCCTGTTAAAATAAATACTTGTTTTCTTCGAATCGATTTCTAATGGTATCTTGAATATCTAGTAATATTTGTCAAAGAATAATAACTTTTCTGATGTGTTTGAAGCAGGATGGAGAATTTTTTAAATAATGTTTGCAAGAGATAGATAGAAATCTGTGGATCGTTTTGTACATCAATAAAGGAGAAATTAAATTTTCATTTTTTAACAACACTGTATAGTCTGCGTTGGTCTATACTATTACTTATTCAGTGCCAACTGAATAAGTATTTATTGAGTTTCCTAATGCAGTAATCATATACTTTTGGGTACATTTCATATTAACCAAAGTTTACAAAAAGAAGCAAAATGATTAAAAAACATGATGGCATGATTCAGTTGCTCAAATGTGGTATAGTTTAGTTAAGTTAGATTAACGTCCTGTTTTGAAGCAACACAAGCGCTATTTTGGGACGGACCTCATAATTTTGAAGCATAGTCAGATGACGAGAATCCAACAACGAGATAATTTTAATTCACTATAATGTAGGGTAGTGGTTTTCTTTACACTGAATTTAATTCCTGTCCCTGTTGAATTTTAACACCAATACAATGAAACTTGACAGTGTCACAGAAATATTTATTTGTATTTAATAAGTATCTAACAAATATTTATATTAACTAAGGAATAAAAATATCTCCAAATCCTCTTTGAATCTTGATTAGATGACAAATATGCGGTAATAAACCCCACTCGACTGTACTAACTTCACTTCAATGCTCTGAAACTTGTGAGTAAACAAAGGGGGATATTAACCCTAATCCCCACAACACAATTCTAACTAGATTTCCTCTCGCCTCTTTCGATATCTGCCCTTTCCTCTGTCTGAAAAAAAACCTTGTCTGTTTCTGTGTCCTCTAATCTTTTTATACATCTGGCAGGGGAGGTGCTAATTGCCTTTTCCTTACGATTCTTTGAAAATTACACACTTTCCAATAGCACATATCACTAAAGGAAAGCACAGGAGTTTAAGAACCAACTCATCACCACAATAAAACCGAATTTAAATTATTCTTGAAATACTAATCTACACAGCGACACTAAACATAGTGTATTTTTCGAATTACATCTTCAAATAAAAGATCCCTGCTTTTTAATATATCCAAACAATTGATGTTCTTCAGGAAATAGGAATTTTATTTAAAACAATGCACTAAGCAAGACATGAGGACGTTTGGTGCAAGAGGTGATTATGACAAATTTATCATGAAATGATCAATTTTTGTAGCTTCCAATGATAATAATGGGTGATTGGATTAGAAATTTTGTATTCTCGGTTTGTGAAATTCCAAAATTTACTTAGCATTGAATGAAACAGGGTTTTGAGAAAGATACGAATTCTGCCCAATAATTCCTTCGTGATTTTCTAACAGGATGACGAAGTTTTCCAGAGTAATTTTTGTATTTGGTTCGGTCAGATTTCGAAATATTGTGTAGAGTTTTTACCGAATTTTTTTTCAGTTCGTGAAAATTGGGACAGGAAATAATTTTATAGATTTTAATAAAATTTGAATATGCTGAATACCCAGGCATACATATAAATGAAATAATTTAATTTACAGTTCGACCGACTACTATTTGATGATTCACGTTTAAAAAATAAAAATTTGTGCAACACCTTTCACCATTTTGTTTCTCTCAGAGAAAAACACAAATTCCTCTCGCTGCAATGCCGATATCTTTCTAAATGTTAATGGTATTCAATTGGAATTTTTTTATAAATTGCCCAATATATGTGGCTTTGAAGTTGCGAAAAAATTACTCTATAACTCGCACATGCGCAGTAAAAAATTATTTACTACAAATACTCATATTTCCTTTAATATTCAGATTATTTAGGGTCCATTCAAATATCACGTAAGCATGTTTTTGGTAAGTTTTGCCCCCCTTCCCACCTTGTCAGCAAAAATAAGGAAATAGCAAACCCTCCTCTTATAATTATGTAAGCAAACTGCAAACCCCCGTCTTTTTTTTTACAAAACGTATAACAGTAATAATCTAATTTTAAAAATTTTAGGACTTAATTCAAATAAAAAAACTCTAACTCGGCTTAAAATGAAAAAAATGTATGTAAATTGCCTTACAATTTTGTTTATAAGAAAATTTCTTAGTTTATAAAAATTTTAAAAGAATATAGATATATTTTAAATTTAATTTTGAATATGCCCATCATCTATTCAGATACTGACCAAGGTTGCTCAAGCCATTTTTCCATGTCTGTCATTATATTGCTTCCCCCTTCTGTTACTACTTCATTGCTTTCTTCTCGGAAAGAATCTTGATAAACTTCTTCGTTAATTTTTCACAATTGCCCCTAGACTTTTTAAGAATGTGACAAAAGGACTAAACTTTTAGTAATCACTTTTATATCAAAATCGTAAGTTGTTATATAAAAGTAAATAAAAACTTTATTTTCCAATAAAGCTCAAAACACTTTTATAACTGTCGATTACACTATTGTAACTACATAAATTTGAAAGGTAACAATCATTACAATATGTAAATTTTTAAAAATCTAAAACATAAGAAGTGAAAAAATTAAATGTTACATAATCCATTATTGTTATTTGTCATTTAATATTTTATTCAAAACGCAAAGTAGTATTCGAACCACTTAATTTCCTAGATTATTACTTTTGAAAATTGAAGAATACTTTCACTTTAAGATTGCATTAGTAAAAATAATTTATGTATTAAATTTTAGAAAGATGACAATTTTAACACTATATTACAATGTCAGTATGCTCTATATATTTTAATAAATGTAGCGAATATTAACAACAATAAGTAAAGTTATTTCATACCAAGTTAATTATAAATTTAAAGTTATGATATGGTTGAAATTTTAAGAAGAAATGGATTATAATTGCCATTATAAAATAATTAAGAAAAACTGATTTCTTTTTGGTTGCCTTTCGCAGTTCCTCCTCTAGACCTTTTATCATTTTTATAAGAATTTTTATACTGCCGCCACACATCCACACACCATAGTTTTACATTGAATATCCTTCAAAGGTTTATCTGATGAAGACTTTTTGAAACTTTCAAAAAAAACTTTATATAATATTTCTCGAAATGAAGACATATGTGCTGTGCGCTTTTAAAAACTCCTGAGGCACCAGGCAGTAGAGATGTCGGCCACTATGGTTACGAGGTTCAACCACTTCAGAGAGGGGTGTGAGGTGATTAGTTTGGTTTCAGAACAAATTGGCGGAAGAATCGTTTGTGAAAACGAAAGAAGAATTGTGCATAATGTGGTCGAAGGAAAACAACATCATTAAGATCAGAAAAAGATCGAAGAAAAACATTATTATTAAGCAACATCTAATAAATACAACGCATAATAGAAAGAAAAAATCAGTATAAAAACAATCAAAAACATTTTTCATTTTCGTTTTCCAAATAATGCAAAAAAGACCATCGAAACAATTATCCACTTAACTCTCATCGGATATTAACAGCTATGAAATTGATTAGTGAAAAAAACATCACAGAGAAGAAACGAAAAAGAAACCAGCGGAAGTGATCTCCCCTAAACTTTCTCGTATACTCCTAACACTCGGAAGAAAAAATAAGCTAAAATCAGTAAAACGAACAAGAACCCCTAACGCAGTGGAGAAAAAAAATAAGAGAAACGTCATACCACGATTTCCGAAGGTTGTCCAACGCGGAAGTGGAATTAGAAGCCGTCGTGATTACCAATAGGGCTTGGTGTAAGATAAAGAAAACGAAATTTGCAATTTGAACGCCTTTTTAAAACGGATTGACGCAAAAATTGGACACCAATCTACCATTAATGTAAGAAGGCCACATACAAAATTTCATTTATTAAAGTATTTTTTAAAGAAGTTATTGCGTTCAAAAGTATACGATTATACAGACAGACAGTCAACCCTTTGACGGATTTGGTCCAAAATTTGAAACAAACCTTCCTTCTTGATGATAAAAATGTGTACCAAAGTTTATCCACGTAGCTATTTAAGTTTGTGAGTTATAATGTTCACATGAACGCGAACAGACAGACAGACTTCCCGTGGACGGATTTTGTCCAAAATTTGACAGAAACTTACAAATTATATGTAAAGACCACATGCCAAATTTCATCCCTGTAGCTTTAGAAGTTTTTTAGTTATCGTGTTCACAGACAGACAGACATAATTCCAAAATTGTGTTTTTCGGACTCAAGGAGGTCTAAAACGCGGAGATTCGTCAAAATCTCGAGTTCGAATTTTTTGACGATTACAATACTTTCTCTTTGTGTACTTCGTATACGACAAAAGTAAAAATGAACTATTATTGTTTAAAAACACTATGAGAACCCAAGGAGGGGGGGAACGTCAAGTGATTAGCAGACTTAATGTCTACGAAGGATTTGCGGTTTGAGAATATACGTTATTTTATTTTATTTCCGCTTTCAATGAGATTGTTTTTTTAGTACATACTAAGAAGATGTAACTTCAAACCTGACTAAGAGTATATTTTTTTTATACACAAAATATTCAATGAGTCTCAAGTTTGTTGTAACATGTTTATTTGTGCTTGCTTGGAAACTCGTATTGTCACAATACAACATATTGACCCCTTTCATTCCAATCTCATCATTGGAAATAGTAGTAAGTTCTCAGAAATAAGCCTCAAGAATCAAACATTATTATGAGCTGTCACCTCCAGCTATTATAAAGAAAAGATACTATTATCCATTGTGTTCAGAGAACATTCATCCTATCTATCGTTTATGTTTTACTTGTGTGGTTAAAATGCTTGACCTCAGAACATCATTTAATTTTTTTTCAAGTTTAATTTTCTTTTGCCAAATTAATTTTTTTCAAATTTAATTCTTTTTAATTAAATCATTTTTGTAAGTTACAAGAGATTTTCGGAAATAAAGTGATTTTAATGTCTTACGTAAGCATCACCCATACCCCCTCTCCCCCTGTTCAGCAAAAATAAGCAAATCGCAAACCCCCTCCCCCCTTAGGTGCTTACGTAATATTTGAACGGCCCCTTACTTCAAATTTTAATACAATGCCTTTCTACTACATTGTCGAGTATTCTGTATTTTTCGTATAATTTGGTTTAAAACTCTGAATTTCATAAGCAAGGAACATGCGTGAAAATTTGGGATTTTTTAAGTAATCCTTTATATTTTCCAGAATATACACGCTATTTCTACATACATGCAAGATAAGATACATGCAAGCAATGAGCATGATAAGCATAACCATTGATAAAATTTGCAAATCTTCATCAGCTTTTTGTGAAGCGGGGTGAGCCGAAATTCCTTTTCACTTTCATCAATTTCTGTTCGGTCCTCTAAATGCCCTCGTCACCAAACCTTCACTGTAAAATGTGAGGTCAAGTCTATTCATAATATAGTCGAAGTTCAAGCGCAGTTCCTCCAACCTTTCCGGAGAAATTCGAAAAAATGTGTAAATCCGAAAGTGTCCGGATATATAAGTATATATACAAAAGATATTTACAGATCAGTGCTGTGAAGAGTTAAAGTATTACATTGGTGCATACAGTTGCAGCCCTCCCACATGATTCAGGGCTGTTAGTGTTGTTCGATACAAAGATAATCCTGTTGCAATTTAAAAGAAAAGAAGTTAAATAAAAAGAAATGTTACAACCAGTTATATTGAGGATTACAGTAGCAGCCCTCCCACAGTGCGTGAGGCTGTTTCCTCTGTTCTGTCTTGACGCTTTTCCATAGGGTTGACTGAAATATTAACTGAGGACTGTTACTCCAGGGTTGACAGTGATGTAAGGGATGAAATTTTGAAACGAATGACGGATGGAGAGTTGGAGTTGGCTGGTTGCAGTGTATAGGTTAGGGTGGATTGCTGTTCGACTGGGTATTTATCGAACTTCTGGTTCCGGGAGGTGAATTTGTGGAAGAGTCTATTTCTAGGTTGGAGTCTGTGTCGGTGTTGTAGCTTTGACTTTTAATTAGATCTTCGTTAGTTGCTAGGAATTTGATGAGATGACCTATTTTGAGTCTTCAGAGTTTGCTGGTTAGGGAGCTCTTCCACCAATAGGTGATGAATTGGGGGCTTGGCTCCTTGTAGTGGTATGATGATGTTAAAGGGTATCTCGTTGGATAGTGAAGGGGATTTCCTGTTTTCCCACATCCTCAGTAATCTGTTGGATGGAGACCAAATCTCTTTAAGTAGCTGGGGAAGGGCCCATGGCCAGTGGCTAATTGGATGCATTCCCTAGACCAGTGCTGCTGTTTGTTTGATGTTTTCGGTATAACGTTGTAAACCACTCTTGCTATTCTCTCCATTATCCCACTCGACTTTCCAGCGCGAGAGGGAGAGCTGCTATAGTTGGGTTTTTCAAGTAGATAGTTAGAAGTTTTTTTGGGGGATAAGAGGTTGGTTGGTGTTCCATTTCTGGTTGCCTCCATCGCTTGGGTGTTTGCTGTTTCATTGCCTTTTATGCCTATATGTGTCTTAACCCAGCCAAGCCTGATTCTGGAATTTCCTAGGAGAGCCATTTGTGCCTCTTGAACGATTTTGCTCTTCGTACGTAGGGATTTAAGAACTTGGAGGCCCGAATCGCTGTCGTTTCAGATGTTGTCTTCTTCGTTTGCAGTGTTCGCCCACTCGATGGCTGCTTTGAAGCTATAATTTCAGCCTGGAATACAGTATTGGTTGTTTCCAGGAATACTGTATTGGCTGAAATACAGTATTGCTGAGTTTGGCCTTCCAGGTTTTAGTAACGGCTTCGTTTGCAAAGGCACAGAAAGCACTGACCGTTTGATCGTTTATCTTTGAACCATCTGTGTAGACTTTGAGGGGTGTTCTGTTGAATGGACCTTGTTTTCCTTGTGAGATTCTGTCCTCTAGGTTAAAAAGTACAGGGTGTATTACTGATGGTGGGGATGGCTGTTCATAGTTTTCATGGTCGAAGTGGATACCTTCGTAATTACAGTTGCTCCCCAGGCAGCCAATCTTTACCAGTGTAGAATGCATTTTGGATTTTAATACTGTTGTTCTTTCTCTTCTTTAAAAAATTATTTTTAGAAATAATTTTTTTAACATAGTATTAAAAATAATTGTTTTTTTTAATTTATTTTTTTCCTAAAGATGAATGAATATTATACTTTGACAAACAGCAGAGCCACAAAATTACACTTTTATTGATTTTGCTGAAATAATAAAATTAGACTTTGGGCTACTCGAACTTAAACCAGAAGAACTATGTTGAATACGGACATATTATCAGAGAAACTCGAAGATGCTTTCCCCCTTTTTTGGCAACATTTGTTGGAAAGACCCCGTTAATGGTCTATCTGTTCCATCCTTAACAAGGAGGTTGCTATTTTGCGGTTTTGTGACCTCTGAACCCCAGAAATGGCTGTATATCTCAATTTGATTTGATTTTTTTTCTTTAAAAAGTAGCCCACTAATTTTTAGGAGAAAATAGTGAGCTACTTTACAACTTATAGCTGTTGTAAAGTTAGAGGGTACGTTGAACAAAACTTGATCAATTAATCCATTATTATAGATTCTTCAAATAAAAAGCTGCATTTAGATTATTTCGAAATTAGCAAACTGTGGGAAATTTAAATTCTCAAAGATTGCTGAAGCCATGAATTTAATTCTTTTGAATGTTGAACATCGTAATGGGAATTTATTTCATTTTCATTATTCTAACTCACCAATGATTCATAAACAAAGCAGCTATTTGTGTATAACATTTTAGATTCAAGTTGCTTTTGTTTTCTTTTAAAAAACAAATGTTCGCTTCTCACTTCATGCATGACAGAGGGTACAGGTTTCTCTTTTACCGCAGATTTTGAAAATAAAATTAAATGTTTTAATATTAATACTGCGTTCTGAGAAAGTATATATCTTGATATTTGATTTTCATATGAGGCATATTTTCAACCTTCTGTAATATAAATAATTAACAGTATTTCTTTACTGTATTGCTATGCTTCGCAAGCATGTTGAAAGTTTAATTTTCTGCTGCGAATTTTCATTATTTATTACATGTGTTGTATTTTTGAAAAATAAGCTTTTTGATAAGATTTTCGTATATAATCGATAACTGAATAACAAAAAAACCCCCATTTTTTACAGTAATTTTCTAGAATTTAAATAGTTATCAAACTTTTACTTAAAAAAACATATTTCAACCAGAGTAAATTTGTGCAAGGTTTACGAAGAATTTAATATGCAGGTGTCAAAAATCGCTTATATATTAATGCATTAATTAACGTTCATACGTCAGTGTAACTGGTAATTTATATGCTTATAATTGAGATAATATTATGCTGAAAAATAATCTGCCTTTGTTTCTGAAAGGTCTTTGTTCCGTATAAAGTTCTCTATACATCAAGGTCATTCGACAATCAAGGACTTTTCTTTACGGTTTATAAACAAAATATAATCATTAATTTTTTGTATTATTTACATAGAATTTACTGAAAAAAAACTTAGAAAAGTTAAGAGAAAGGTCTTAAATGAAATTTAGAATTCCTATTTTTTATTCGACTAGCTTGTTGTATTTCATATAAATGAAAATTTATATCCATTTGTAATAATTTGACTGCTTAGCTATTTTTTACTGGACTAAAATTTAGGAAAAAATGTATTTTAACATTTGTTTCTTTACCCAGGCTCGTATTAAAGGCTAGGCGCGCGCCTGAGGCCCCAGAACAAAAGGGAGCCCCGAGATTAAGCGGGTTTCTTTTTAATATCACAAAAGATAATTTCCTTTTAAGAACCTGTTCACATGTCCGATTTTAACTGATCAGCTCCGCGTTTTATTATCACAATCAGAGTGCCTGAATAGAAGAAATCTCGTTAAATATCTCGTTAATAGTCGTTGGGTACTGCGCGCAAACCTCGCGCTCTTACTCAGAGCCCTTATTGTTGGTACGGTTCTCTTCCGAAAATGCTCAGCAAAACCGCCGTTAATTATTTTGCCAACATCACGGGAGGTCTGTGCGCAGTATCCAAAAGTTATCAATTTACCTCACGTATTAATAGCTTCTCCGGAATTTTGCTGCTAAACATATGTAAAAGATAGTTCAAATAGTGGCCCAGATGACCAGATATTCACTTTCCTAGGCTTGAGAAAGAAACCCAATCATTACAAAGTAAACATCTTCTCAGGAAGCTGTCGTTTCAATGATTAGAGTGATTGATGCGCTTTTCTTTTCATTGAATATCATTAGTAATTAGTAGTAATTGTTCAGTAGATAAGACTCCTGTTCCTCTGCACTAATTTAACTATTTTAGGGGATTGAACATCCTTCGTTTATCTGTTCCCCATTCACAGTTCTGTTAAACACCATTTAAGTGTCATTTGAGAATATTTATCATCGTTTAAAACCGCTTTTTATTATCACAATCAGGGTGCTTGAACAGAAGAAATGTCGCTAAAGATTTAAATATCCTAATGCATCTATATCGCGTTAACGTGGGAAAATTTATCGCATATTTGAAGCTTACACGCATTTGAAAAGCGATGCTATTCAAAGCAGTTCGTACGGCTGAAAGACGGCGAGGTAAACCAAGGCAGAATTTTAGTCAGATTTCATGAGGAAGATTGTGGTGTACAATACATAGTTGTTTTAAAAAAGAATCCTTCTCTTCCAATGGGGAATAGAACGAATAAGTTAAGTTTTATTAAATTTATCATTATAGATTTGAATAATATAAGACAGTAAATATTTAATGGAATTACATAAGTAAATTCAGCTTCAGGAAAGAAATAATATCGAACAAATTTCCTAAAAATTCTAAATATTTTTTATATATACAAGTTTAAACACCACAATCATAGTTTTATTAAATAAATTTTGACATAATAGCCTAGCCACTTACATTTAAATTCAGAGTAAAATTTTTAATGTTTTTTTAACAAAAGATTTCTTTATATTCAGTAAATTTGTTTATTATTTAGAATAAAGAGTAAAAACTTTAATCTGTGTTGTATTCTCATTTTTTTTTATCTTGGCACTGATTGTGATAGAAGATTACTGAATTATTTCCGTAGATTTAATAGAAATAATTCAGTAATGCCGATAAAATTAACAGCTGAATTTATGAAGTATATTTCCTCTAATAAACAATATATTTCAAAATTACCTATGAAAACATACCTCAATTAAAATCTTCAGCACATTTTTAAATAAAAAAGAATTCAAAATCAGATATCAAAATATTTTTCTAATGTTTATTTTTTAAAAAAAATATTGTTTTAAAGGGGATTTCTGCATTTTTCAATTCCATAGTTAAAATCAAAGAGTTATCTTCTCTGATCTGTTGAAAAGTTGACTTTTGATTTATAATGGTATTTCGTTAATTAAATTTAAATTTAAATTCCCCCAAAATGTGCCATAATACTAGAATATTATGGCACATTTATTGTGGTTATTTAAGAATGAACCTTTGATTTCAATTTATAAATCATGTATAAAGCATTGCTTAGTTATAATGTTTTGCATCTTTTAATGTAAATCATTAAAAAATAAAAAAAAAATATGTAGGCAAATTTTAAAACAAAAGGTACAAGTTCTTTTAATGTAAATGAAACTGACAATTGATTTTGTAGGCTAATATATAATTTCATTTTATAATACAAGCAACAGTGATACTTTAGCACTGGCTATTTCACCTAATAATATGCTTGATTTGATTATGTGTCATTAAGTATAATCCTACACAGGAGCGGCTCGTGTGTAGGGACTGCGGTACTGCAGCACCCGCACTTTTTCCATGTGTAAATTTAATCAATTTATTTTTTCGCATTTAATATTTAAATTTATCAACAATCTAACGCAATTTTGATTTAAACGATTACGATATTCAGATGAAACGCGAAGAAAAAACTACGCAGAAAACAAAGTTCCCTATCTTATTTTTTTACTACCCGAAGATGAAGCGCAAAGGAGAAAGTAACAATTCAAACGGGAACTGTGGATACTTCCAGCTCCGAATTCCGCATGCGCAGTGACACTGCGCAGGCTTTCCCTGCCATGTTTTTAAGCTGAAAAGTTACTGTGGAAATCGACAGTTCCCGTGACATTAGAAACGGAGTTTTAAACGTTTTTTTTCGCGTCCTAAAACTTTGAAAAGAAATAAAGAAATGAAAGATAATTAATGATCAGTGGCTTACCTACATAAAATGGCGCCCAGGGCAAATACCGAAAATGCGCCCCCTCTCTTTTTTTTCTTTTGAAATGTGATCCTCATTTTATTTTCGGAAACTTTATGCCGGGGAGTGCAAAGATTAAAAGTGAAAATAAACTTAAAAAATAACATATAAAACATTTATGAGTTGATAGGATTTACAGATTAACGATTTTTTAACAAAATTTTGTTGAATTTTCACAGAAAATTTGGTGCATTTTAACCTTAATCCCTTAAATATAGCTTAAATAAGAAATTCAAAGTTTGTAAGAAACTTTAAATATATTAGAAATTTATAAATAAAAGTTGCATTCCATTTATCTCGTATAGAACAACTGCTCTTTCAAGACAGGGTCAAAAATCGATAGAAGTTTTATTAAATTAAGAAAATTTCCTTCATTAGCTTCATTGTCCAACTGAAGAGATTTTCTATGTCCTCTGAAAGCTCTATTTTGGGTAGCTAGGTACTTAATATAGTGAAGTATTCTTGTCAGAATATTCCGCCATTTCAAACTTTTTCTTACAATTTGGAGCTGAAGTTCGGCATCAATTCTATTTTTATTTTGGTTTAAATTTTTTTTCCTTTTCTTTCCATTACGTGAAACATTCACGACGTTTTTCGGAATTTTCCTGTACAGAAATTCACTCGGGCGCTTTCCAGTTATTAAAAACACTTTGTTGTTCCAGTTTTGATCGGTTGTCTGCCTTAGAAAAGAGAAGACAACATAAACAAAGTGCAGAATTTTTATGAAGGGAATATTACTAGCCAAGAACGAGCAATTCCTTCCCCACAGTCATTTCCTAGTTTCCTTTTAAACCAACTTTTATTCATCGACCGGTTATTTTTTGGCAAGAAAGGGCTCTCGCTGTTTTTAAAGTAAATAGAACCTAGCTTTAAAATTTGCAGCCTTAAAGAGTCTGAAGTTACTGGCTTTCCAGTGTCAGTGTCAAATTTCAGAAGTTCAATATCATGCTTTTCAATAGCCTTTGGCAATACAGGGATGAGCTCTTTCTGTTTTGTAATGTCCGTCTCTTTATCTATAGACAAATTTTTATCATTCAAGTTATCATACTCCACTTTTAAACAGGTCTCCAGCTTTTTTTTTAATTTTGAGATGATCATCATCATAGCCCTGTTGTTCAGCCTCAGATATGATTTCTTCCTGGCCTTGCGTGTCATTCTTAGATCCCAGCAAACTTGTCGCATTAGGTGAATTCTTAAAATCTGGTGAATTACTTTTCCTTGGTCTTACAAAAAACGTTTTCATAAATTTGCTGCCTTTTTCAGATTCCTCTGCATCGATTTTTTATGTCTTTTACGTCCTTCAGCCCCCGATTCTTTCTTCTCCATTGCTAAATAGTTTATGAATACAAACGAAGCTAAAATAAGAAAAATCACGCTTCTAACTAGAAGATTTAAAAAATTCATAAATAAATTATAGATTCTTAAATATTTTTCTGACTTATGAAGTTAATTGAAAGAAGTCCAGTTTTATTTTGAACCATATTAATATTTTTTTACCACTCAGGCAAATTTTTGCTACATAATGAATAATAAATACTTCATGCTGGAGTATATTTAAAAGGAGGCAGATATTTCCGTTCAAAAATGAGGTGGAAGTGTGAAATAAACATACAAAGAGTGCTTTCAGCAAAGTTTCTAATAGAACTATAAAAGTGTAATTTAGATTCATTCATTTTATGCAGTGTAAAACTGAAATTAATAAAATTGCCATGAGGAATTTCGTATTTTATAAATAAATAAGATTAAAAAATTAAATGTTTAACTTGATAATAGTATAATAATTTAAATTTGTTCGTATTTAATTCATTTTGCAAAACAAACGGAGGGGGTTGAATCTGACAGAAAAGTTATAAGTCTGCTTGCTAGAACAAAACTGGTGAGATCAAACTTCTAAATGCCGAAAGTTTCATGGGCAAAGACATTATTCCAGATTTTATAGAGTCGAAAGCTTAAACTAGACATCTTAATTATAAATAAAACATTAAAATTGAAGTAATCAGTCTAAAATTTAAATTTAGAATAAAATTCTCTGAAATAAATGAAAATATATACATTATCGTCATCATATCCAAAAGGAACTTCAGGCTTGGGCATGACGCTATAATTTCTTAGAATTAAGTATTATCATGTCCAGGATAATAATCTTCAAAACTACCTTTTCGCATTATACAAAAGAAAAGTACAATTACTTTATTTGAAAATCATTTTTTGGGGAAAAAATCTGCTGTACACGTAGCAGAACATTTGAGATATACTTCATAATTTAAATTTAATTCTTCTTACATGCTTATTTAATTCTTTATCATTTTAAATGTAAATTCTTTTAGAAAATCCTTGCTATTTTAACGAAAATTAATTAATTTTTTTTTCAATGTTAATTTAAGATCTGTTTGCAAGGTCTGCAAGATATGTTTAATTTTTACCAGCAATTGCCAAGCTTTATGTGGTCTTTTCTCTCTCTCTCTCAATTTTTATTTTTTTATTTTTTCGTTTGGCAGAACAATTGCATCTAGGTTTTGCGAAATAAAAATTTAAAATAAAAAATATGGCATTTTAATCATGCAAATTATGCAAATATTCAGTGCTGAAAACAATGCATAGATAGAAAACTTACGTCTTTTTAAATTTTCTGGAGTGTTCTTACACTACGCAAAAAAATGAGGTATATTTTCCGTTCTTCACTATTTGCTGATTGAAAATCGGAATGACACTTCTGCTAACCGTTTATGACCAATTTCCGAAGAATCTGATAATCATTCAGTATGAATCATGCATACCGTGAGAAAGCGTAGGAACCATCGGGTCAGAAGAAAGAAACAGGATCCCTAACCGTCTTCCCTTATTTCTCACCTCAACGAGAAACTGATTTCTGTCCCGGAGGGTGGGAGCTCTAAACGAGCTTTTAATTTCGCGAATATTACTTGTTATTTTGTCGCAGCTTTTGAAGTTTCCGGGTTGTGAAAATGACTTTATCCTTAGGATTTTCCCACACTTTGTTGAAACTATTTCAATTTTTAAGAATCTTGGGAATAAGAGCTTCAAAAAATCCTATTTTTATATTAAATATAACCAATTAATTCCTTCATTTTGCGCCACCTTGCAATTGCTCCCAGGAAGCTTACCCCATCAGCCCTACCCTAGTTACGCCACTGTTAATGATAAATAAAAATTTAATTGAAAAACGTTTTATTTTATAGTAATGGAATTTCTTGCAATCCAAAAGATTTTTTTGATGAATTTTAGTTGTAAATGCTGATGAAATACATAATAGAAATTTTTCGTGATACAAATATGTTTTCAAAATTTTCATGAACCCTAATATTCTGTACCATTCTATTTGGCGTCATGATTAATTATCCCAAATTAAGATTAGATAAATTAAGATTTAGTTAAGAATATTGATAAGTATATTCCTAATTCAAATTATCGCAGTCCACCTTTAGATAGATGTAATAGAATAAATTAATCATTTTTTTTTCTCCTCTTGGCAATTCCCGTTACTACATAATACATCAGAGTTTGAACTCAGCTTTCTAACATTAAAGAAAGAATAAAATATTTTCTGAAGCAGACAATATGAATCAAGAGCTGTTTTGATTTCAATGGATGCAAAATTTTTTAATCGTCGTAAAGCATCAAGATTAATGTTTTTGTTCTTTCGCTGAAAACAAAACAAGAATGGATTTCATTTTTAAGTAATTTTTAATGATACTAATAAATAGTATTCGCTTATGCTTCTGTTTATATTAGTTATACTATAACATTTCTTCTCGTTAATTAATAAGAAAATTATTTTATTTCTGTACTATACTGTCATTTTAATGTTAATTTTTTAAATGTAGTATGAAATGCAAAAAATGGAACTGAAAAACAAATTTCGAGCTTAAATTTTTTTATTAAAATTAATTTGTTAAAATACTTACCTATTTGAAGAAAAGATGCCATTAGTTATTCATTAAATATAAAACTACTTAAAGTTAATGAAAAAAGCCAAAAAAATGTAAGTACTTCAAATATACGCCGTGAAGGATTAAAGATGCGCAGGAAGATTACATAACACGAGCCACCACTGATCCTACAATAATTAATTGGTGTTGTGTTTTGATTGCATGTAGAAATAATTAATCCATGAAATCAATTCAGAAATTAGAAATTATTTTCTTAAAAATAATTCATTTAAACTATAAGGCTCAAACTATATTATGAGTACATTATTAATTTTTTTTTTGAGAAATAATTCAAACTGGTGAAGTAATATTTGTGAATGTTAGATTTTTTTTTTTTTGCTTATTTTTTTCCTTTGAGATTTTACTTCAGGAAAAAGCGAATTACTTTTACTTTTATTTAATGGATCCTAAGCTATTTCGATAATACTTCATGTGAATATTTATGAACATGAATTTCAGATATAAAGTTAAAATTACTAAATAGAAAACATTGATTAGCGACAAATATTAATTAAAATAATTTATTAGGTAATTAAAATCAATTAATAGAGTAATTATAAAAAGCACTTTTTATTAACAAAAATTTAGTAACTGTGATTAAAAATATGCCAAATTATCTTATTTGAAATCATCATAACTGACAAGTTGAAATTTTCAAATACATATGCATCATACTTTCAGAGGACCCCTAAGATCTTCAGCGCCTGGGACCCCCACCAAACTTAATACGCCCCTGTCTCTACCAGTATCTGAAGGCAGAGAGAGGCCGTAAACTCTATTCCTCGATAGTTTTTAAACTTTTCTTCAACATTCTGAGATTATCCTTAAGTGTAAATTTTGTTGATATCTATAAGAACTTATAAACTATAAAATGAATCAAATCATTTTATAAAAAGTAAAGTTAAAGACAAGAGTGCATGACGAAGCCTGAAAAAAAAACGATACGTTTTATTACGAGTACAATGCACGAATAAAATTAAGCTTACACATTCGACACATCCAAAGGACGCCTCTTTCGAAAAAAAAGCCGCCAAAACATTGCTCGCAAAACTCATTAGCACCAACAGACGGTCTGACGAAATCTCCTGAACCCATGCTGTACCACACAATAGGGCAAGGATTTTATGGGGAAAGTATGGCACAGCTGAAAATTTCACATAGGGGAGTGAAATCCTCACTTGTTGATGGTACAGTAGTTCCGCCGTAAGTAAGAGGTTAGTGTTTAGTTACAAATCCTTTTACCTGGTCCACAGCTTTCAATCTTTTAGGCATGGATCCCACCAGTTTTTTGGTTGTTTCAACTGAAATGTAGGCCATTCTTCTCTTAAAAGGTACTTCAGATCTTCTTTATTTGTCATGTCATTTTCATGAATGGATTTCTCCAATTTAGACCGAAAATTTTCTATGACATTTGGAGTTGGAGATTGGGGTGGAGTGTGTAGCTGCTGCCTTCGGTGTTACATCAAATATAACTTGAAAATCTTCGCCGTATGTTTAGAGTCATTTCAGGAAGACGAAGTTTGACCTAAATCCTAATTTATCGGCACATTTTTGCAAGTTATTCTTCAAAATGTCAAGATATAGCAGCCTATCCATAATGCCATCAATGATTATAAGTTCGTCTACTCCTCCTCATATGAAGCCATATCCACCCCTATACTTCACATTCCTAAATGTGGTTTTAGGATCTAGTTTTTTCCGACTTCCCTCTAAGCTTTATATCTCCCATCGTTCCCATACAGATTAAATTTACATTTATCGCAGTGAAGAACAGTGTACAACCAGAATGATTCCTGCTTTAAAATATGTTTTTTTTTTGAGAAAAAGGGTCTCTTTTATCTATCGACATAACTAACGAGTGTAAGATCGTGAAACCCTGTATAATGAAGAGCACGTCTAGCAGTTTCAGCTGAGACCCTTCTTCCAATTTCTGAGGATATCGCTCATGCAAGTTTTAAGAAGTTTTCTTTATTGAGCGTATGATCTTCCTCTTTGTTGCAGCACTTAAAATTTCTTGACATCCTCTTCCTGGATTATTGATCATAATTCCAGTTTTCCGATACTTCTATAGTATTTTTTTGGATACAATCTTGGCTTTTCCCAATCATCGAAGCAATTTCTTGAACATGTTTAATATCTTTCGACCATTTGATGAATAAACAAGCTCTTTCTCAGGAGCTTCACTGCTAGAGTTTGTTTCAAGAGTTTTTAAGGGGTAAAAAAATTACATTCATAAAAGACATATGCATTAAAAGATATACTAAAGTGCAACACTCGAATGCTTTAAAGAATATTTTTAACAAAAATTCTGATAATAAACTGACAGATTCGTTCTGTGTATACTCAATTTTGTTGTATCGTTTTTCGACAGTGTCATATCTATTAAACTTTAGAAAAAAAGAGAACAATTAAATTAAATCTTATTTTCATACAACTGTATGGGAAGGGCAAGAGTATCACCATTGGAAAATTCGTTTATTTTAAAATAAAATTTATGCTGTTATTCATGAAATACTTTAAACTTTTAAAGTGTAATTTTGGACTGACTGTATTTGAGACTTGAGTGGTTCGATCTCCTTTATTGAGGACGTTGTAAAAATTTTGAAATACGGTTTTAACTGTTTTTTGTTCAAACATCGGCATTAGTGTTCTGGATTGCTGTTCGATTTTTCCTGAATGGTTTGGATTATTGTATGATTTTTTTATTTATAGTCTTTTCGAAGTCATTAACTACTATAATTGTTTTAATAGTTGTTGAGCATTTTGAGTTTGAGATTTAATTAAAAATACGTTTCACCTCTCTTGCTTATGACATTTTAGATCTAATTTCTTTGCTCTTTAATGTGGATGGAACAAGTTTTCGATATGGTTAAATGAGCTCTCTGAGAGTTTATACACTTGCATGGTCCGTCACACAAGGTATAACGGGTTATTCCCATACGTGGTATATTTTTGCATTGTCTTTTCTTGTTTTGTGAAAAATGTAGTATTTCACGCATTTTTTTAACGATCGGTGAAGGGTTGAATGGCTTGATTAGCAAACTAGATTTTAATTGAATCAGGGAAGAATGTGCCAACAACAGTGACTAGAAAATGGAAATATTTCTTGGGTCGCATTTTATTTTATGAAACGACGCATACGGGTAATTTCAATGTCGTTATTTTGAGTTAGTTCTTCAGCTGATTCCTTTCTTATTAGCACAAGGTATTGTATGATATCTCCACTATATTGTTCGATATTTTGAATGCAACACAATATCGCGAAGATATCGTAACAATACTGCAGAGCATATTGTGCTAATGGGTCGAGTGTGACTTTTGTCGGAATATTAAATAGCTGAAATCGGGAGTCGATATTCTACCCTATTAGCAAAAGATGAAGATATTCTGAATGCCGTACAACACCGTGAATATAACTTACGAATATTTTGGAAGTATTAGGAATATCGTCATCGTGAAAATATTGTAAAATATCTCTATGCTAATAGGGTACCGACATGCGTGTCCAGCACTTTTTCTGAGCTTAGAAGTTGTGCAGTGCACACTGGATCCGAAATCGAAAAGATAAGTTTATTCTAAATGTAAATTTCATTTAGATAGTGGAATGACTATTAATAGTTTCTCTATGCAGGCTTTAATAAGGAAAGGCTTAGATTAGACCAATTAAAATGCTTCTTTCTTCGTAATCTTTATGTCCTAGTAATAAAATAAGTTCATTAGTAGACTTTCCAGCATTGAAAAATTTGTCATTTAAATCAGCGGCGTAGCTGCAGCTTTTGCTGCCCGGGGCGAACTTTCAACGTGCCGCCCTTCCTTTACAAGTTACATAGGGCACATTAACCTAAAAAAAAGAAGAAAACTCTAGGGAAAAAAATTATTCGTAACATAATTCATCATTTGACGCCATCGATTTCTGCAGATAGGTTGCGAAATCGTCCTTGAATCGCCAGGTTTTTTTTCACATATCGGCAATTTACTGACAGAAGGCGTAAAATACGAATTATATGCGTTATTTTTTCTGTATACAATGATTGAGTAGGGCCACTGCTCTACATTATAAAATTGTTTTCCTGCATGTTTGATTTTGCCGCGCCTTTCGATGTGCCGCTCGAGGCGTACCTCCCCCCCCTTTAGCTACTCCACTGATTTAAATGAGAGACTATTTTAAACACATCTTTTCTTGTACTCATTGACAAATATCCATTATTCATATATCTCTTTAGCAGTGACCATTGAATGACTCAGTTTAGGCAATATACAGATGTTTTTTTTATCCAAATATAAAGATAAAGCAAAAAGCAGAATTCTTACCTGTCTTCTGCTAAAATAAGAAAAAGTAAAGATTAATAAGTAAATAGAAAAAATCCGACATGGACGAGTTTCCTGGTTTGGTCACAAGCAGTCATCCGAACAGTTCTTTGATTAATTATTTCTTAATCAATTCTGAGGACAAAATGAATTCACTTTTCAGTAAAATTAATCTCGAACTTTTACCAACAATCTAAGCCAGTTTATTCAAGCAATCCTTATACGAGCTTACGAGTCGCTTCGGCAACAGAGTGATTACTGCTTTTTTAGACATTTAAAACTTTTTTCCTTTAAGAGAAGAAAATATAATGGCGTCGATTACAACCCTTGAGCGACCATTAGACTCGAGGTTCTTAAGCCTAAGTACGGTATTAGTGTGATACTCACAGGTGTTTATTTATCTTGATGTGATTTCAAATACCATCTTATGGACGAGTTTTCTGGCTTGTTTGTTTACATTTAATGCATGTACTACGTAATTCCGGTGTAATGCCAAGTCAATGGAATTCCAAACCGGAAGTCCAGCATACAAGCAGATCAAGTCAAAGTTTTTAATGTAAGTAAACAAACCTAACAACTCGTCCATTCATTGAAATACCCGTATGCTGCAGTACGTGGGCAAAGCTAGAAAATGCAAAATTATTATTAAGTAGCGGGGAAGCTTGAAGTTTCAATATAAAAACAAAAAATATCAAATGTTTATTAAAAATGCAATGTTCGACAAAGAACAAACTCAATTTAAATTGTAAAAACATAAACATATATTTCAACTGCAGCCAAATTGTGCGGTTCCTCCACCAATCGGAAAGCGACGAACTGGTCCGCACAATATGCATTGTTTATGTTTGAGTTGGCTGCTGCTTGTTGATTTTTATTTAACAAAAACTTCATTTTTATAATTTAAATGAAAGAAATGCCCATAAACTGTAGATAATAAAGCCAGAGATCTTTGTTTTTGTGACTTTTTGAAAGATAAACTTACACTCAAATTAAAATGTTAAACTATTACCTATGACCTTTAATACAAAGTTGAAGTAAGCTTTCTTTACTGAAAGGTGTTCGAATTATGATGTGAATAAGATCATGCTTTATTTAATGTACTTAAATGTTGTTCAATAGAATTTAGATATGAACAATTCTAGCCTTTCCCAGGTAGCACATAATATTGCCTAATATCATAAAATTCGCAAAACTATTATTGTGCAATATTTTTCCCAATATTGAAACAGTGTAAAACGTAAGACTTTTTCAATATTGTACAATGTGTTTTTCATAATATTGGATAATATCATATAATACTATATAATATTATACCATATTAAATAATATTGTGCTATACTGAATAATATTATATAATATTGAATAATATAACAATATACTGAATATTTTAAAAATACATTTTAGAAGCAAGGAAAAATATTAATCACTTAATTTCTAAGTGCTGAACTTCTGGGTAACACACGAGATTTGAACCTGGGACCTTTCGCTTACCAAACCGGCACCTTATCACTGGACCACCGAGACTTGTAGCAGAAAGCGCAAATGATGATAATAGAATGTAGTTACAGAGTTCGGATCTCTACGAAATTTCATGTACAATCAAAATTAATTCTGAATAATCTTTTTAATTAAAGTATCTTTTATCGTTACAATTTTGAGTTCAAAATGAAATTTGAAGTCAAAGAGGAAGCAAATTTAGCTCTTATATCTAAGTTCGCTAATTTAATAAATAAAGGCAGTAATGTTTAAAAGTATTTATAATAATATGTTTGAAAGGTTTTAAAATTAGTTTAAAATTTATTTATTCCTCTTTCAATGTATTACGAGACGCCTTTAACATTTATAATTATAGTATTGATTGAAAATCAAATACAAGATTCACAACAATAAATCACGTGCATATTTTTACGATGAGAATAACACTCATCTTTTTTTCACAGAACAATAGATAATACATATGTGAGATCTGTTTTATGGTTAACTTCATTAGCTGAATCCGGCCCACCTTTTATATACAGTAAAACAAAAAGATTGTGTAAACATTATTATTCAAATGGACATTTTGTAAAATATTTATTCGGACATATGATTCAACGTTGATATATAGGTTAATATAGATTAGTTAACGACATTAGACAGCGATTAATATAGTGTTAAAGTATATCATGCTGCCATCTGTCGACGGTAAGAATAACTTCACCTTAAAATATTGAACAACACTGATAAATGTAGAAAATAAAATATTGTATGCATTATATTGTATAGTATGATATAATATTCAGAAAGTTAAAGAATAATTGTTCCAGTGGAGTGTTTTGAAATAAAACCTCCAATCGATATCCTAAGTTAAAATGAAGATTTTTTTTTAAAAAACATTGTTTTTATATTATTTGTGAAAATTTAGTATCCCGGAAATACTAATACATACAATACAATACTTTTTTACGGTATTCTGTGTTCCTCGGTGTTCATAATATTGTATAATATTGTGCAAATATTACATAATATTTCTGTGCTACTGGGGTTTAGTGCAATACAATACTTTCTTCGATATTTCTGCAATAAAAATAACAGTGTACTGCAAAGTATTCATAATTTACAAAGTATTTTATTGTACATTTATTTCTGTCTGAATTGAATAAATAGAAATTTTGTTAATGTAAAACAAACACAATAATATTTATTCATGTTAATTACTCTTAAAGAAACATTAAATTGAAGTTTGGATATTAAGGATTTCATAGATATTTGATTGATTACAAAGATTCACAAGGTTTTCACTATTCATACAACAGTGATTTTTAAACTGTCAGAATACTAAGAAGAAGATTTAGCAACTTCAATATGCTTGTTGAATTTCCTGAATGAAGATCAGCTTGTTTAGAATTAACATTTATACATAATAACCTCAATTGGTATTTTTCTAACATTATACATTATCAAAAATTATTTCTAAATTTTACTTACAAGTATACATTCATAAATACAATTACAGTCATTTTCAAATAACATTAGTTTACTATAAAAATATCTATATAATACTATTGTAAAGTATAAACAAAATATTATTAGTCTTTTATACATCATAATGATGCATTATTTGCATTTCTGAGTAAGTATTCAAACATGTATATATATATGTGATATTTTATTTTTTTAACTTTCTAAAATAATCTTTTAACGACACCTCATTTTAATTACTTCTACTTCCATCGTAATAAGCGCACTACAACTTTCTTTTCGAGTCACGAGTCGTTCCGGGAAAATTCCCTTCTCTGGGTACTTAAGCGTTCTGCGCATTCCTATCTTCCCTTTTTCACTCCAACATGTAAACAAATAACAACAGCGCGCCGCCTCGCGCGTTACCTCTTCTATTCTGGTCATGGATCTACGTAAGAACCTTCCCATACCCATGAAGAAATATCCTCAATGTCTGAATAAAAGAAGATTGACTCAACTAACGTCTTCTCCTTGACTCAGACATTCTACATTTCACCTTTAGTAAACATGTTACATATATATATTTCAAATAATCAAAACATCTTTTATATTTCCAATATATGTATATATGAAGCTTCTTGCATAGATGCAGCAACTTTTTAAAAATGAACTGAAATTTTAAATATTCTTCTGTGGATATCTCCTAAATGTTTTAAAAATTCTAGGTATGCAAATGACAATTTCATATATTTGCTTTTCAAAAAATTAATATATCTGCTTAGTTGTAAATTGTGTAAACATGCAATAACAATCATTTTCGAAAAACATAGGTTCATAGCCAGTGGCGAATCTAGGATTCCGGTCTAGGGGGGGGCTGAGGTCATAAAAACTTTGTATCGTCGTGATGAATGTCAAACTTCAAAGATAAAGTAAACCAAAACTCTTTAACTTTACAGACTTAACTCACCTGACAATAAAAATCATAAAGAACAATACAATACTTTCGATATTTAAAAAAAATTACAATGCCCAAAAATGTCTTCGACCGCGTCAATGCTACAAGTACAAGTGGAATGACTGCAAAAGTAGCAAAAATTTCCAGCCTTTCAAGCTAGAAAGCAATGTTGAAACGTTTTTATTATTTTTTAAAGAGAGAAATTAAGAAAAACCAGTAGTAATGATGTTAAATTAAATCGGAAATTCTGGCTTGGCTCTGGGGGGTGGCTGTAGCCCGATAGCTCCCCCCCTGGATTCGCCACTGTTCACAGCATTAAAGGCTAAGATACTTTAAATATATATATACAAAATAACAGTACAATTTTTTTGTGCATAACAGTTCCTTGTTTACATGGACAAGAAATTATTCAATTCATATTTTATATGTGATTAGAGAAGTAAAAAAGTAAAGCTTGTTTTGGATCTGTTTTTCCGTTGATTAAAGAACTGTGATGCGTAATCAAAGCTGTTTTTTGAACTTCATGTACATTTATTTTTGTATACTTTCGGGATTTTATCATTCATCTGGAGATCTTTGTGATCATTTGAATGATTTAAGTATAACAGGCGTCCTTGGAATAATTTTAGCTGCTATTGTTTACATTAATGGTGATTCAAAATGAAACAAAGTTTATATATATTACATAAGGTATAAGATTTTTAAATTAAAGTTCTGACCAAATTTTTTAAAAGAAATTGCTATCAGGATTCAGAATAAAATATTTCAGAACTCAAACGGAATCGGAGAATAATTTACTTTTTCTTGTTTGAAGGAATGCCACTTACACTGCAATATTAATTTTGAAAACTGTCTATGCTATACGGATAGATCCATGGAATTTCTTATTCTTAATTTTCTCAGAATCCCATGCTACATGTCAGCCATTCTTGTTTTGATTTAATGAGGAGTCATTTACTCTCTTCATATGTATTAATATTATGGTAAATTTTATGCTGTAAAGAAAAAAAATGGTAAAGAAAAAAGGACTTGCTTGGAACTTTTTAATGTTAAAAAGGATAAAAGTGTACAACATAAGTACAACTGTAATGTTGAGTATAAACATACCAATGCAACCAAATTCGAAAAACATGTAAAAAATATTTAAAATATCCTGTTGGATTAAAAATTGTTTTTTGAAAGGGATGCAATAGAAAATCAATATAGTTTTAAACAAATTCAAACTTTAAAAACTACATCAAACTTTTAGTTTCAAGAACATTTAAGTACTCATGGAGATTATTCAGATGAACCCCACCTAGCAGTAAAATGCCTAGTACATCTACAAATAATATAAAAGTTTCAGCAATAACTATTATTCAACACATTCACTATAAATTTTAAACTGTTAGAATCCGCTAACTTGTCATCAGAAATGTCTGGTTCTTTGACTGATTAATCCAAAAAGAATTATGAACAATTGTATCTTTCATTTTAGTTTCCATTATCAGCTCTTTATAATTTTAAAACCAAATACAATTCTCTTTTTTAAAAATTAATTTAAAAAAAGATTTTTTAAAGTTAAAATAACTCTTTTTTTAAGAAGCAGCAAATACATAATTATTGATTGTAATTAAAAAGGGTATTTTAATTTAAATCATGTATTTTATGTTAGAAGCATGATGTAGTAATGCATTTGATTTTTCTGATTAAATATTTTAGTTTTTATAAAATTTAATTAGTTTAATTTTTATTGATTAAATTATTTTTTTATTAGTTAAAATTAAATTATATTTATCTGGGTATTTATTTACACACCAGTACGTTTGTTTTATATGAATAGAGTGGATTGAAAAGTAAATACCCATTTTGGGTAGTTACCCTTAAAAATAAATAACCAGGTATTTTACATCACTGATTATAGACTTTGTTTGGGAATTATCTTCAGTGAAAAAAGCTTTTAATTGTACCGCTACTTTTTTTTCTTTTTCATTGGTCAAAATCCAATGATCTGCACAAAATTGAATTTTTTCCAAGACTTAAATTTGAGCAACACTAGAGAGCATCTACACAGTCTTCCACTACATGGATGTTACATTCCATCCTAGCAATATACAATTTTATTTTCTAGATTGAACTTTTTAGAATCGTAGAAGTCGAACAGCCCTATTCTCGTACACCGGTTGGGTTGTGAGACGTCACCTCTTCCGCCCGTTAACTACAGAGTGCGATTCTCGTACCCGTTTGGGATCGCGCCCGGTCGAAAAACGGACCCAATTTCAGCCAGTTCTGTACCTGGCGTTTACGCTATTCGCTATAATATATTATAGCGAGAAACGTTGTTTCGCTTCTAGGACGTTAATTGTGTTTCAAAGGGTTTATCGGGATAAATGTAATACATTTGACCAATCTGAAGAATTCATCAATTACTTTAGATTTTTTTAAAAGTAGTTAAATCTTTTATCGAATTTAAATCATTTAATCTAATATCTAATATAATAAGGCAATCTAAAGTAATTAAATCTTTAAATGTAGTTAAATCATTTACTACTCAATCAAGATAGTTAATAATGATAGTTGATAATTACTTAAGATTTTAGATTTAATTAAAGATAAGATTTAAAGATTTAATTACTTTACATTTTCTTATTAAATTAAATTATTTAAATTCGATAAAAGATTTAGCTATTTTTAAAGTTTTAATTACTTTAGATAATACCATTTAATTACTTTAGATAATGCCGATATGATCTTAGATTATTTATATTCTATAAAAGATTTAATTATTTTAGTTTGTCGAAATCTGCTGTATGGTATGTCATTGAATCTCTTCGGAATGATTTGTCAAACAGAAGCATTTCGCATTATCTCCTGAACAGAAGGTACTTTTCTTTTGAAGTGTATAAAACTTGAAAAAAGCAACAAACTATGAACCTTCAGTATACAGAATGCTATTTATTTGATGATATTCGGCAATGGCTTGGGAAGATGCGAGGAAAAATGCTATGCAGAAAACAATTTTCTAAACTTTTTTTTGGTAGTATAATTTAAATTTAAGAATGATGCAGTTTCTAACTAATTAATTATATTTTTTAACATTGAGTATAGAATGACTTTCGTCATTCCGTATATATTATAACAATTTTTTTATTTGGGTTCGAATTCAACGAAATTTGTCATTTTATTTACAAATCAATTGTAAATCTGACAATAAAAGAATTTTTTTCCTTCTGCGAACATTAAGTGGTCAACATGTCTATTCCTTGATAAAGATGTAATTTTTTTTAATGTTATGAAAACTTGCTGAATTTAATAACTTTTTTTCAGGTTTTATGTGCTCTACATTCTTATGGCTCTGGTACATATCAACGCTTTGCTGGCAATGATACATATTTAGATATGAGTCAGTCATCACTGAGCAGATGCATAAATGATGTTTCATGTTCTATTAAATAAAAAATGCTGCCTTTTTGGATTAAATTTTTCTTGAGTAGAGAACATCAATCCGAAACTAAAATGGAATTTAATAATAGAACTTCAAATAATACTCAGGAATACCAAAGTTTCATCTATATGCGCAGAGTTCATAATAACCTTTCAAAATAGTTTACATTCATTTTAAACTTAATTAGTGAAATAATTGTCTAAATATATATATACATGTACACTTATTATAACCATTATCTTTGGATTCTGAGGAAATTTCTAAACCATTTTATATAAATTTTATAAAGGAAATCCTTCAGATATAGAAAATGAAAAGTTTCTAAATATAAATAGTAAATGAATTATTTCTATATTATCACTCAAAAAATATTTGACATGAGAGTTAATGAGATGTTAGTATTGAATATACGAATGGAATTGAAATGTTAATTATACAAAATGAAGGCTATATTTATGCTTGCAACAAGTAATGAATTTGCTTGTAATAGCCCTAATTTCCTTTCATCAAAACAATAGGATTTAGCTTTCATTTCTTTTAGTAAGGAACAAAAAAAATTATTTCTTAAATATCTCAATGTGTTTTATTTACTATAATCCATTTTACCTCGTCACAGTTCGGTTTGTCTGTAAAGTAAGCATAATTTTGAATGGGTATGTAGTTGTCATAACATGGCTCTGTGTGATTGCAGTTTAAAGACAAAAATTTTTTATAAGATTTTTGTGATGTAGATATGAAAATGCAGTTCTTTCCTTTTGGCTAAGTATTAAAATTGATTATAAGTATACAGTAATAAGGAGAAAGGTTTTAGGTGCATTAACCAATGTAGCTAGATACTGTAATGTCTTAGCCCAATGTTACCGGGGTCTGATCAGAGATCAACAGACACAGAATTACAGCACATCAAAATTTAATAAAACTTCTTGACTAATGGCCTATGCACAGGTCATAATTACAAATGATTTGTGCATTCAAGGGTACAGAATAACGAGTCCCGGATATGTATCGCGAGAGTCAATAATGAACGTAACTTGACTTAGTCGAAGTTACCAAGGTGAATTTACTCGTGATGCAACTAATAATCAGTTCAGGAACTATGAGAGTTCAGCAAATTGTAACAACTCGGGGCGAGTTATGTAGACACCGAGGATCGGTAGATGAAATTGAGGTTTATCGAATGCTCAATCAATTGCAGTAATCCATCACAGGGATTATTACAGCCAGGCTCTGGCTAAAGTAAGAGATACCGAGGTAGGTATTTGACAAAGAGGTTACGCAAACGCTCGCTAAAATTCCAGCGATCCACCAAAGGGATGCTACTATTCAAATCTACAGCTCTCCAAAGGAGCTAGTCCAACCAAGCGTTTGGCTGCAGTCACGGGGTCAATAAAACTCCCGTTTCATCAAAGTTCAGATTCCGCAAACCAACGCCACGGAGTAGCACTCCGTGTGTTTACTTCTCAGCTATGTTTCTCTCTCTTCTCCGATCGTCTTCCCTTCTTAAACCCCTACCTTCAGAGCCCAGGGGAGTGGCCGAAGAATTAATTCGCAGTGATTTGTCAACCAGCTGAACAAATCATCCAACCGCAGTCGTGCGCCTTCCTTCCAGGCTATCATTGGAAGTGTTCATTTCTTAACTGTCCGTTTCTGTCGGCTCCACTTGTGGGGTTCATACAGACGATACCGCTACATTCTCCCCTGAACCCATCTAGGTTGGCGTAAGACCAGACCGCTTTTACGACCAGTTTTACAGTCCTTATTTTCCTTTTCGCTGCTCCTGGGGTCTCCTGTGTGGCCCTGTTGCCGTGGAAACGAGGAAAGGGAGACCTCACAATACTGTGTGTTTATTGCTGTTCAAAAATTTAAATGTGATGCCTGAAAAAGAAATTTTACGTTAGATACGACACTTGAAAACTGTGGCTTTATTTTTAAATTAGTTGAGGGACAGCTGCTTCTTTGTTCAATCTCAAATGCAGTTAATGCTATTTTTCATAATTATAATATTAAAAAATTTTGTTTTTATTTTGAAAATGACTTTATTGTATCTAAAAATCTGCAAGAAATTGCCTGAAAATTTATGCAAACATTATTGTGATAATAAACAGTGATGAAAAAATTCTTACTTTGATCTTACATTACTTTGATTTACTTTGATCATCTACAAATATATTTTTAGATAATTACCTTAAAAAAACACTAAGTGTTGGAAAACAAAGTTTTAAACTTCCGATTCTAAAAAGTAATTCTTGTTTGTGAAACGATTGGGAATTATAATAGAAAAGATTTCAACTTTATTTAGTTAATATTATTCACTTTATGTTGTAGACCTCATTATTTTTAAAATTGCAATAGAGGAATTGCATGTTGCTGTTGTATGCTG
>BGPR01003179.1:9215-23352 GCA_013235015.1 Araneus ventricosus
CAATATCTTAAAACTAAATTGATGAAGCCAGCTTGTATGGGAAACTGTAGTCTGATACTTCAGAATATTGAACTTAATTGGGCCTATCATAAAATATAATATTTAAAAAAGTCACTTTGTATACTTTTAGAGTAACATAAGATAAATTATATCTAAAAAATGCGATGAAATTTTGATGTAATATCATTTCTTTCTACAAATCCTAAATGATTAACATAAAAAAGCGTATTCATCTTGATTTCGTACAAAGTGATAAATACGACAAAACTCAACAGCTCTATTTTTGATTATCTCCCAAATACTGAATCTTTTATTATTCTTAAAATTTTAGCCATTTCTGTTATCTGGTTCATTTTATTCTGTCTCTGATTCTGTCATCAGAACTTAATAACTATCTTAATGATAGTTATTAAGTTCTCTTACTAACGCTTATTTTAGAAATAATAAATGTTTTGTGACGGGTAACATGTATGTAGAGCAATTGAGATTATTTTTTAAAAAATTATTTTGTAGTTAGTTATTTTTAGAACTCTTGCACTTCATTTCCATTAGATATATTTTTGATGAAGCTAATTGTGTTTGTCTGGTTATAAATTTTTTTTATTTAATTGAAGTCAAGATTATCGAAGCATATTCCAAACAACAATTAAATAAAAGTTATAAGTAAAAATACATAACAATGGTTTAGCTTCAAAACTAAAGGAGAAACCAGTCAATAGGTCTTCAGTTATTTGCTTATTATATGACTTTCTCATTACTTAAATAATAAATTTGGAAAATTTTAATAAAAAAATATAAAAATAATCTAAATAATATTTTTTAAGCATTTGATTATCATAAATTCAAAAGTGATAAAAATGGATCATCATATAGAATGACATATTTTCAGAAATCATTTCAATGGATAGCAAAATTCTCACTCAAATGGATTAAAGAATGTTTAAAACAACCAATTTATCATCTGATGTCTTCAGAATGCCAAAGAAACCCTTCCATTACTCTTGCACATTATTCATTCAAGTTCTATGGAAATGTCACGCTGGCTTTTGAGCTATGTCCATCATCCATCTGTAAACGCCTCCACTCTTGAATTTGGTGCATCTAAAGTGTCTGCCATCAGTCAGTGTCATTTACAGCTATTTCTGAAGCCTGAAAAACAGACTAGAAATTCTGGTAGAAGATACGAAATTTCCTGTTCGTTTGAGGCAATAAAGATGCCTTTCTTAACTTTCAGTCGGGCGCAATACAAATGCTATCACGTTCAGGCGCAACTCATCTGTGAGATTAAAAACTTAATTTTCGTTTAGGCTTAAGGAAAAGCTCATCAAACTGAACTATTCTGTCATACTGTGTAAATAATTCTTTTTTATATTTCCTTGCAATTTCAACTAACAAAATGTCCAGTAATTCAGGAGGGAGTTGACGCTTGTTTTCCCGCAAGGTTCCTTAGTAATGACAACTGTTGTCTTTGGGATATTGAAATAATTCGACATTTTTGAAGACATATTGGAAATAACGATGAACATCATTGAACTAGGGGCTGGGACACAGGTATATGAAAAGAATTACTGAGAAAAATTTAGGAAATCAAAAAAAGAAACTGTTGTAAAGTTTAATTAAATCACTAAAAGACAATTAGAATATTTATTTATTGAATTCTAAAAAGGAGTGAAAATTAAATTGTATTATTGCAATTTTTAGTTAAATCACTAAAAATTCAATTGAAATATTTATTTGTTAAATGCTAAAAAGGGATGGCATTTAATTAAATTATGTAAAGCTTAATTAGAATATTTTTATTTATAAAATTCTATTGACTGTTGGAATTCTAGAAGATTGTATCGTAAATTAATTAACTGCACAGCCGTGTATAATATGGTGAATTAATTAATTATTATTTACTTTTATTTTATTCCTTAAGGTGATTTAATGTATCCTTTGATTACTTACAAGAGTGGTAAAAAGTCTGATACACAGCCATGATGTTATATAAATTAATTAATTATTCTTCTTATATTTATTATTATTAATTAATTCTTCTTATTATTTTTATTTTATTCATCCAAAATCAATTATCTTATTCTTTTATTATTCAAATAAATAAACAAAAAAATTATTATGAAGGAAAATTTTTTAATTCTGTTTAAGTAAAAGTTCAGTAAGGATAGGCCTCGGAGCAGAGTGCAATGAACCTTTGCAGCAGAATAGAATTCCCGCCATAAGCTAAGTATCGCCTCGCACCTTGCGTAGCATCAGAAAAACACAAGCCCGAGAAATATTCCTTCGCTCCGTGTGCCCAGTTTTCAAACAAATAACGATAAATTCTTCACTTTCTTATAAACAACGGATGGACTTAAGCCCGAGAAATGTTCCCCTTTAATACAGCCGGTGGATATAATTTGTGGGTGTCTTTTTTAAAATTGTCAGCAAAATTCTGATTCACACGCATTTCTGCAGCTGCTTCAATAGTTAAGAAACCTGTGACCCAGTTTTGGCTCAGTTTCCGAAATTTCTAGGCATTTCCGACAAAAATTATTGCTACTTCCATGACAAGAGTTCTCTTGTAAAATTCCATTCTAGAAGTTATTACTCCATTACGAGGAACGAACGATTTCTATTTCTTCATCTTTGACCTGGGTGCGATTGGCACGGGTGTTTCTGTTTAGTAGCTGTCGACACATCCATAATCCCTTTTCGCTGAAGAAAGTTCAGAGACCCACGTGGGATATTGCTAGAAGATGTTCTGTAATTAGCCGCGATTGGACAAAAGGGCTCTGGGGGCGTGAATTAATCTAAGGGGTTGCATGATTTTGAAAACTTTTAACCAATGAGAACTTAATAAGTTGGCTATTTTGGCGTAAAGGCCATCGCCAGGAGAAATTTAAAAAGGGGTGTTTGGGATTTAAAGACACGCAGAGACTCTCTCTCGATTTTGACTCAAAATTAGGAGACTTGAAAGTTTTGAAGGTAGGGAAATGATTTGAAAAAAAAATGAAAGAAGAAATGAAGCGTTAATCCAAACCCGATAGAGAATCATCGGCTTATGCTCGAGCGATGGGCCTAACGCGCGGAGGAGGAGAGGCAAGTCACGGTGTACCACAGCTATGATTCAAGCTGTTTGGACTATATTTTTTGAAGATACCAACCATGCTGTGAGGGGAATTTGCATCCTAAAACGATGCTAAGCGCTCACCGACAACAAGATGCCTAAACCTAACGCCCAGAGTAACGCTATCAGCGTCTTCATAAACTTTTGCTCCGTGGAACGCTCCGGTCTCGCCCAGAGTGAAACGGACTTTTGATGTTAAAAAGAATGAAAAAACGTCCGACAACCAATGCTAAGCACTCACCGACAACAAGATGCCTAAGACAGAAATGATTCTTCCAGCGGCCATTCTAAAATCGAATTCTGTTTTGCAACCAACGAGAACAATCTGAACTGTTCGTCAGCATCACATGAATAAGTTTCCAGAAGACTAAGTGGAATGAATATGAAATTAGAAATCCCTTGCAGAACTGAATTCACTCCCTTTTGCTGACTGTTGGTGCCCTAAACAGGATCGAATTTTCCAGCGGTCATCTTCAAATAAAGATAAGTGCATTCCTTAACCCTCATTTTATATTTTGAGAAACTAAATTAAACTTAATAAGCTGATAAAATGTAATGTGTTAATTTTAAAACATCAAATAATTTAATTCGCGGAAAATGTAACGTGTAATTTCAAACATCAAATAATTTAATTTGTAACAATTGTAAGTTATAATCTTAGACATCAAAATTAGTAATTTCAAGAAGAAAATGCAAATTTAGGATATTCAAGAATTGTGATGAGGATGAAAATATTAAATTTAAAATTAATTATCATGTTAGAATGTTTAATAATGTAATGTGAATTAAAAGGTTTATAGAATACTGAAATCATTATGCTTCATGCAATTTTTAATATTATTTGATTATTGTGAATGTGTAAGCAAATCCTAGTTATTTCATCAATTTCGAATATAGAATATCTAAGTTATTTACAGAAATATTGTTTTTTTAAATGATTTAACATCAGTAAATGTGTATAAATCAATGTATGTTGTCTAGAAGTAGTGCTAGCATCTAGCATGAAGATGACACCTGTTGTGATGAGAAGTTATGCGTGTTTGAGTTAATTAAATATAATTGTCTGAATAAAACCTTAACATTTTATGGGAAGAATTATTGTAAGAAATTTTGAGCATCAGATAAAATTTAAATTAGAGATGGCCACTCATTTAATCCTAAAAATGATAAATTTAATATTTTTTTAAGTGAATAGGCTGTTAGGGTAAAATATTGGAAATTATTAAAGAACATCTAATGAGGGATTTGGTTAAGAAAGGGTCGACCCTTATAACGATTATGTATTATTAAGTGATGATATTGATGACACAGCATGTGAATATTCTTTTGTTTTGTCAATGATTTTATATATTGAAATTTCGTATAATTGTTTAATAAATGTGTTAGTTTACAAAATTTGGCTTTGTTTTTCTTATCAAACATTTAAGCACTGTGTAAGATTGTGAATCTGGGTATTGCATGTTTAATTATTTTAACTATAACGCATCTAGATTAATAAATTTTGCTCATGCTATAAATCTAAGATAATTTGATCTGATAGCCTTCAGAGATAAAATATCAGAGTGAAACATTATGATTAATTGCCTGGTGCTATCTGACAGTATTAAATTTTTACTCGTTGATGAAATCAAGTTTGAGATTTTACTCAGCTTATGAGTTGATAGTTGAATTTTAAACTTGGAGTATTGTAGAAGCTCTATCTATAGATGGTAGATAAAGATATGTTAATTGTTTATGTAAGTTAGTACTCTGTTAACTTGTTTTGAATGAGTAAATGATTAAAAAAATACTATTTATTTGTGAGATCAGTCAGAATTAAGTTATGCATCAGGTGTAAGGTATATTTAATATCTTAGTGAAGTGATTTGTTTTAAATGAAAGTTCTAATATAATGTTAATGGTTATGAGCATTTGCATATTAGAGCAAAAACATAAATAAACTTGTTAATACCAAAAATCTTCAGAACAAAACTTAATCGGGCCCGACCCATTTACCAGATTAACGTGTCCCTCAGGTACATCAAAACAGCCCTAGAGAAAAAAACCACAATACCGTAGTGTTATTGGTAGGGAGCCACAAAGTCACTAAAGGTCCGAAACCTTTCTCAGTAAAATCCGCACTCAGGCAAAAATAAATATTGCTACTTAATCTCACAGATTAGATGCACCGAAAGAAAGGTTAACGAGTATGTGCTTTTTAATTGTAAAATTTGGATGATAAATTCAACGGTTTCTCTTCTGTTCATTTGACTGCGAAGTCTTTTTTTAAACTTTACGACTGTAGTACATTCTCTTTATCACTGTTCCTAATACAAATAGTATGATAATTCTAGTAATTTCGAGAACTTTCATTTTCTCGCCAAAGTCGACAAACTTTAAGGTTAGGTCAGACATGCAGGAACAAGTCATTTTTGCAATCGAATGTGAGGTCGCCAACGTAAAGGCAACCACTACAGGCAACCCTGTCAATGAATTAAGTAAAACAAAAGGATATACCAGATAAAATGCTCAAGTGATATTGAATGGAAAACAAATTTACATTAGCATAACAGCACAGTTCTTTTAAGCTCTTTTTAAAACACTACTTTTAAAATTCTTTTTGGTCTAAATTCATTGATAAAATTAACCAATGAAATGATAATTAGGTACTGAAGTTGTGAAAGTTGTATATTGTCATCAGGAACACACAAATGAGCAAAACTTCGGATTCCTGGCACGACAAGTATTTTGTAAAAACTGATTACAAAATCCCATGTTTACATGAATCATTTCAAGTTAAATAAAATGCATGGAAATAATAAAATGAAATATTTTTTACGAAAATATCACGAAAATAATTCATATTTTTTCACGGAGACCGATGACCCCGTAACCAATTTAAAACCTCATTTTCTCTCTTTCCTTTGTTAAAAACCGAGAACCGGATGTAATTAATTATAAAACAATTACCTATCTACAAATATCTGGTCCAGGAAACTGGTAATTATTAATTGTTTTTATTTTGTCTAGTTATTCTCTGCTGAACAAAATGTGTGTAAAGGGATAATATAATACGAAAATTTATTTAATAATGTTATGCGTGAATTTACTCTAATAGTTCCCCAGTAGCTAATTTCTAAACCTTTGCAATAAGCATAGACTTACAGTTGGAAAAATGTTTTGAATTATGTTAGGCAATCCGTCTACGTGAAGTCTGTCCGCGTTCATGTGAACACAATAACTCAAAAACTTGAATAGCTAGATGAATAAAATTTAGTATATAGTTTTATTATCTTAAATGTAGGTTCGCATCAAATTTTGGACCAAATCCGTTGAAGGGTTGATTGTCTGTCGGTCTGTATAATCGCATATTTTTAATCGAATAACTTCTTAACAAAATTACTTTGATAAATGAAATTTGGTATGTGCCCTTCTTACCTTAATTGTAGATTTGTGTCCAATTTTTGTGTCAATCGGTTAACAAAAAGTCTTTCAAATAGCATAATTAATTTTCCTATTCCAATTCTCCATACGCATGCGTACTAGCAGCTATCTCTGTGCACGCGGAAGGATTACGTCACTTTGTCCTTGAGCCGGCAAGAGTGGAAGTGTGTGATAGATGCGTTTTAATCGGTGCACATCTCTTTGAAATTGATTCTTTACCTAAATATTTTACAATCAATATAATGTACTATGAAAAGCCTTCTGATAGTCATTGGATTCTGGGTCACAGTAGGTTCGAATTTTTTTTTCCACGTGGGGGGAGGGGAAACAGCACTTTTTTGGGGAAGTATACGAGAAAGTTTAGGGGAGACCACTCCCGCTGGTTTTGTTTAAAATGTCAACGAGTCAAGAATATTTTACTGCATAGAACTAATAGCGTCTGGGGACTGTATAAAAATTTAGGTTTCGTCATTTTTTTTACCATTGCATTAATTGACCCAACCAATATAAAATGAATTTATCTACGCCATTTAAAGCCTTTTTTAAGTTGGAAGTTCATTCTATTTCTAAGTTTTTAGAAATTAGCTATTGGCACACAATTAAAGGAAAACAAATCGTTGGCCTTATGCTATCTTTTATAATATGCTGGATAGTTTTGTTTATAATGCAATTATTCTCTGGACATCAATAGATAGAAAATGGATGGAAACCAAATCACCGAAAAGGTTGTTTTTATAAGAACTAGGCAATTCATCAATTGCTTCATATATTCAGGAAAAACAGGATCTCCTTAGAAATAAAATTCACGCAATATAGTAAACCAGCGGGAGTGTTCTCCCCTAAACTTTCTCGTATACTTCCCCAAAAATGTGCCGTTTCCCCTTCCCCTGCGTGGCTAAAAAAATTCGAACCTATTGCTACCCAGAATCCAATGATTATGAGAAGGTTTTTCAATATAGTGATTGAAAAATATCTAGGTAAAGAATCAAATTCAAAGAGATTCGTAACGATTTTCCGCTCTTACCGGCTCAAGGACAAACTGACGTAATCCGCTACTCCGTAATGAAATTCCGTTCCTTTAGCGAGCGCAGAAGATTGCTTCCAGTAGGCATGCGCTTGGAGATCACGGATTGGTTTCAATAGTAAATTATACAAACCGACAGACAGTCAACCCTTTGACGGATTTGGCCCAAAATTTGATACGGACCTGCATTCCTGATGATAAAACTGTGTACAAAATGTTATCCATTCAGCTATTCAAGTTTTTGAGTTATAGTGTTCGCATGACCGCGGACAGACAGACAGAAAGACTTCCCGTGGGCGGATTTTGTCCAAAAATTGATAGAAACCTACAAATTATGTACAGAAATCACATACCAAATTTCATCCCCGTAGCGCTGATAGTTTTCGAGTTATCGTGTTCACAGACAGACACACAGACAGACATAATTCCAAAATTGTGTTTTTCGGACTCAGGGAGGTCTAAAACGTGGAGATTCTCGAGTTCGAATTTTTTGACGATTACAATACTTTCTCTTTGTATACTTCGTATACGAGAAAGTAAAAAGAATGCATGTTATAATTCAGAATGGTTTATCATTAAAGTCCACTATTATTTTACATTTAATAAATGTTCCCGATGCAGGTTACGTCAATCAAGCAATGATAATAAATTAAATGTATTGTTTAAGAATCGTAAAAAACATATCTGTAAGCAACATGTTTTATATTATTGTCTGAATTGTAAATAAAAAGGAGATAAGATTAAAAAATATACTAATCCATTTTTTTTACTTTACATACATATGCTTATTTTTGCAACTTCATAGCATTATTTTTCAAATAAATCAAGTTTATTCTGTTAAAACATATCTTATTTATCCCCAAACATAATATTGTTCTGCAAGCATAGAGAATATAGGCTCCTATAGTTACAATTTAGTGTTTAGGTCATATTGACCCGAACGTTACGTATGCATAGTAAATGCGAGCAGAGCAGCAGGTAAGGCAGAGCTTAGTAAGATCGTGATAAAACCTGATGCTATTGGCTGAAACATTTGTCTAGTTCTCTATCGGACGTGAATGATTTTTATGATAGCTTGAAGCAATTGGTGAAATTGCAAGAAAAGTATTCAGGTATTTATTATAAATAGGTTAACTGATTGAGAGAATCTTTAAGCTGAAATCGATCTCACTATACTAAACTAAAATTGCTATTAATGTCAATACAAGTGCTTAATTTTATTAAAAAGTACTTAGAAGGAAAGTTTGATTCCATTATTGGTCTGAAAAGTATTGTATTGTGTATGGTATGAGTCTGACACTATTTTTTGTATAAGACACAAACATGATGCTGTTTTATTGGAAGTAACTGGACAGAATATAAATAAGTATGAAATTAGTTACTATTTAGGTAGGCATTTAACCATTATCTGCCAAAAGGTTTTTTTTAAACAAAACTTTTGTTTCTTCAAAACATATATTGGTTATAGGAATATTATTAAAACATATATTACTTCATTAAGAAGCAAATAATTGAAAAGCGATATTTTAACTCAAACTTCTCTAGTATATTTTCTTTTTCTAATACAATTTTCACCATGGTAACTGCATCATAATTTTAGTTTTTTTTAAAATTTATGTAGACGCATATTCGAAGTAAAAAAACAACTTATTATACTCGGTATCAAAATCCCATAAATAATGAAAGACCCATCTTCCATTTTATACACATTCACCATTTCCTAGAAAGCTACTTGTTAAGGTAAAATAATCTTCAACATTTCTTTTTCTGGTGTAGCAAGTTCTCTTTCTCCGTGAGCGTCTACATTCTTAGAGAAAAAGAGAAAATGACCATTTGTATGTGGGAGCTTTCCGAGTCGATATTGATGCAGCCTGTAGGAAGTACATTCATCTAATGAGCAACGGGAAAGCTCTTAAAGACAGGATTAAAAGATTCTGCCCTTCTGCATCGACATTGTTTTCCCTTGAATGGGCTAAGAATCCCAAACGATCTGTATTTCCGTTGCAGATCCGATTTAAGAAATGGCCGATATCCACTGTAATATTCGTAAAGAATAAAAATATATATATTTGTAGAATTATTAAAATATTTAAAGAAAATAAATTAATTAAATAAAAAAATCGTTTGGTCATAAAAGATATTAATTTAAAAATATCGTTTGGCTGAAAAAGAAATTAATTAATAAAATCGTTTCGCATTGATTCTTTTCTAAAGTTTATAAAAATAGTGTGGCAACGATATATTTGTCTTTTGCTAAAGAAATTGGAAAAGAATAAGAATTTTGGGAAAGAATAATGATGATTGAACATGGAATTCGATGTAAGTCAGTGATGTAAAGTTTGTGATGTAAGCGTATGTATTTGTTCTGCATGTTTGTGCTGTGGAAGACGTCCAATAAATATATTATTTTTGATCAAGAAGGCTCCCCGATTCTTCATGCTATGCTGAAATACACCACACCACATATTGGCACGAAGATGCAACGAATTGAAAAATACGATTTGACAATATGTTAGTTGTTTCAGCCCGAAGCAACTCGTAACACATGAGAACTTGCCTACAACTTGAAGGACTCGGCATTTTTACATTTAAGGAATATTCTAGAATAAGCCAACTAGAATTTTAAAGAATGATATAGAATCGCCAGAAAATAAACGAACGATAAATAACATCATAAATTAAAATATTAGTCCATGATTTAAATGATGGCCAGGATTCTAACCACAAACAAACACATTTACAATACCAAGGTCTAACAACTGAGCCATCGGTAGTTTTATCTTGCAGAGCTGATTTCAGAAATTTTCGATATCCACATTTAGTTTCCGGTGAAAAACCAAAATTGTACTATGATGAACTATGGAGAACTAGTTATGTAGTATAACATAGTATGATTTATTATGATGAATAAGGGAGAAACAAATTCTTATAATCCTAACGCCTTAGTGTTACAGTAAATGCAACAGTCCTTATGCCGAAGAAAAATCTTCCTGGCACATCATTTGTATTGCCCATAGGGATGATGTTAAAGAGTATTAACATCATTCAATTTATCAATGTAATGTTCGAAATGGCGCAGGAAGTCTTTTGCCTCTTCTGCATCATTATTCTTTGGAAATACAACTGAATCCTGTATACCATCCATCACTGGAGATCTTTAGTCTTGAACTCTACATATCTAAAGCAGCAATAATCAGTCACTGGAAAATGATTGCTTCGACTATGGATCATTTTAAGACTTTTTACTTTCTCGTATACGAAGTATACAAAGGGAAAGTATTGTAATCGTCAAAAAATTCGAACTCGAGATTTTGACGAATCTCCACGTTTTAGTCCACTGTTAGACTGTTGTTTTCTCCACGTTTAGACACTGAGTCCAAAAAACATAATTTTGGAATCATGTCTGTCTGTGAACACGATAACTCTAAAACTATTACAGCTGGAGGAATGAAATTTTGTATGTGATCTGTACATATAATTTGTAGGTTTCTATCAAATTTTGGACAAATTCCGTCTGCGGGAAGTCTGTCTGTCTGTCTGTCTATCCGCGGTCATGTGAACACTATAACTCAAAAACCTGAATAGTTAGATGGATAAAATTTTGTACACAGTTTTATTATCATGAATTTAGGTCCGTATCAAAGTTTAGAACAAATCCGTCCAAGAATTGATTGTTTGTCGGTCTGTATAATCGCACATTTTGAATCGCAATAACTTCTTAACAAAATTATTATATAAATGAAATTTTGTATATGGCCTTCTTACCTTAATTGCAGATTTGTGTCCAATTTTTGCGTTAATCGGTTAGAAAAAAGACGTTCAAATTGTTTGTTTTAGTTCCTGAAAATAAAAACAAAATTATGAAATCAAAAATTTCAGGTGAATATTAATAACGATACAGTTTAATTCACTCTCTCAATTGAAAATGTATGTTTTATATCATTTATTAAATTACTGGAAATTTGCAGTTTTAAAGTGCCATTCAAATATCTACGAACTTCATTTTACAATTTTACAGTCCGCTAGTTTCTAATATTGAAAGTGGGATGAGCCGAAAATTAATTAAGATTTCTTAAGGATTCTCATAATCTAAATTATATTTCATCAAACAAAGACTGTTTGAAGTGACTGCGCTTTCGGCTAACATGTATTTAAAATTGGAGATGCTTCTCTTATAATATAATGATTTGTCATTTAACATTTGGAGCAAATTCTCTCTCATCGCCAGCTTCGAATTTTAATGCTAATTTATTTTGAGTCTCCTTCGGGTAGTTCCATACTTCATTTTTAGAATTATGAATATTGAACATCGTATTCTGTATGCAGATTTTTCTTATCGATTCAACTAATTTTCATTTCTCTAATTTATATGTTTATTTTATAAATAAGTTTACAAAATTGTTTCTAACCATCTTATTCCTAATAGACTCGGAGCAATGGGACCTCAGAATACTGAAGTACCCATGTTAAAGACAAGATAAACCCCGAACCAAAATGATAACTCATGTTCTTACAAGAGATACAAAAGTGGACTTTGCTTAGCTGATGGAAATTAGGGGGATTTGTAACAGGAAATAGGTTTGGCTCACCTTCTCAGATTGATCGACTCTAATGAACATACCACACGCCTCGGTAATTCAATCACTCACCGTCAATCACCCTTAAGGATTGGTGATGGAAATTTAATAGGGATATTTGGGTGATCGCCATATTTTAATTCAGCGGGTTTTCGGACACGTCATTATTGAAAGAGTTAAAACTAAATGTGGAAGAATTTCTTGATGGTTGAAAGTAAAATTGAAGGGATTTCACATTAGGAATTCTCATAGTATCCCATTTGTCGTCGGTGTACCTTTTATTGATCTTGCAAATGTTACGTATTAATTTTAAAAATGTATATACTTATGTCTCTTCTCTAACTCCTTTAATAACAGTAAAATGGAATGTCTGCAGGGCATACCGTTGGAAACAGAGATACCAAATTCTGCTTAAATACACTTTGGAGTGAGAACATGTGAAATTTGGAACGATATCTTTGAAATTTTAACTAGATTGTTAAATAATTAAAAATAGATCGAGACTTTATTGCTCTTCTACAAAGGACAAGAACGAGTTCTAGACCATTTTTAAATAAAGGAAAATCCTTCTAAAGATACAAATTTAATTGACGTAGAATTTTTTCACGAATATAAATAATATTTTTTATCTTTTCTTATGATTTGCGACTAATTTTTTTCATTTTTGTAATGAATTTAGAAATAATTTAATTATTTCACCAAATCGTTTAATCACATTTTCTTCCATTTCTAAAGTTATTTTTAACAAAAGTGGCCTTCTTTCATCTATTAAATGTAAAGCAAAATAATAATAAAAAATAATACCTCCAAACTATATTTTCACAATCCTGCAGTTAGATTTTATACACATTTTAAAATATATTTTTCACTTGAAGAGATTTTTATTTCATTTGATAAGTTTTGCTTAGTGAAACATAGTGGAGGTTCGTGAGCACAGGAACGAGGAGAACAGCAAGATAATATTTATCAAGAGAATATATTATTAAATATATTTTTCAGTAGGCTAAATCTTTATTTCAAAACCAGATATGAAATTTCCTGCTTTTCAAACAAGTTAAATAACCAGCATATGACATTTGCTACTAGTTTAACTAAGAGAAAGTTAAGTGAATGTTGATGTGACGATTCTGCTAACGAAAATAAAAAAATCAGAGCTCCACATACACACTTCCCTCCGCCCCCACTTCCCACGATAACACACTTCCAAAAATGAATATCTTCTTCAAAAGAAATCTAGCCTTCTATCAAGAGAAAGCAAATAATCAATCAACCAAATGTGTTTCTGTCGACGCAACACAAACCGAAACCAAAACCCATAAACAGCAAAGGAGATTGCAAGTTTGTTTGGAATGAGGGAAAAAAGAAAATTAAATTAAAAAGAGCATCTCTTTCTCGTTCAATTGGCTCCTTGCCAGCCAGAGTTGCTCTAAGCCGGTCTAAGTTAAAGGGAGAAAGAGTTGCTTTTCCTCTGCGAATTTTCTGCGCAGTGAACAACTTTTTTTGGGGCGGGGCAGAGTACTTTGCAGCTCAGACTTGCTTCTCTCTTACTTGTTGATTCATTTTCTGTCTTCTTTTCAATTTTTATTACTTGTTTTGCATTTTCGTAAGTCATGAAACTCTGAGAGCGAAAAAGTAAGCGAATAAGATTAAAAACGAAAATACAAGTTTAAAAAAAATTCAGGGAGTGCTGCAGCTCTAATGGATGAGCTGCCACTGGTGAAATATTTTCACGCAATAGCTTCAAATAACACTTTTCCATTTTTTGCTTTATTATTATTAACTCTTAGATTAATTTAAATTTATAGGTATTACAATTAGGGTTTTAGGTCTTTTAACTAAGATATAATAACCATAATAATAATTATAATTGCTCACTTCAAAATTCTATATTTGGAAAAATCTACTGCTTATCTTTTTTTAAAGATATTTTTAAAAATATTTTTCTGGATTAGTTTCATTTTAAGGTTATTTCGCTTAGTTTTTCAAAGTATAATATTATTAATG
>BGPR01003179.1:23362-47803 GCA_013235015.1 Araneus ventricosus
TTGAATGAAATATTTTTCCCGTGACACTTATTTTCCATGAAAAAATAAATATTCTGTATGTTTGGCACAAGAAAGATAACTTGGCGTCAAAGAAATAAGTCAAAATACGTCTTTAAAATTGTTTCCTGCATTAGAACAATTTTAAAGGTTATCCTAGTAATTTTAATTTAAATAATTATTAAAAATTTAAGACTTTTCGTCAAGAGTTATATACCATATAAATGAATTCAATTTCCTTTGTTTATTTAATGAAATTGATTGATGTAAATCAAAATATTTTTAAAAAGTTTTTCATTTACTATTTCTTTCCTGACTAAACAACTCGCGAAGAAATTTTGATTTGAAATATGTTCTTCCTGCCTTCATACGTATTTACATAGGAAAAAAAGCCATCAAATGAAATATTACTTAATCATTAAACAAATAACTGAGTTATTTGATTCAGTGGTCTAGAGTCGAAAGACCTTTTTAAAAACTTTAATTTGTTAGTTTTGAAAAATTGAAAAAAACCCTGTCAAATTTTCAGGACTTTTTGAATAAAAAGAACATGCACGTCATTTGTGCACTTTTTAAAATTATTTTTACAAATGGTGACAAAATAAATCAAATGTCAAATTTTAAAATCGCAATTCCTCTATACGCAGATAATAAATCCTTCATTAATTATAGAGAATAACGTAAACATTCAAATAAATTCTAAACATGAACATAAGCAAACTAAAAACATTTCAACCGAAGAAGACGCACGCGGTGTGTTTCGACACCTTACGCAAGAAGGCAACACAGGAGGGAATCCTCACATTCATCCCAGCGCCAAGAAACCATATCAAGAGTCTGCTACAAAAAGAGTCCATCATCCGCTGGCAAAAAGAATGGGACAATGGAGAAACAGGCAGGAGCGTTCATAACGTTTTGCCAAAAGTCAAGACAACTCCTACTCCATGGTAAAGGCCAGAAATAATGTTCTTCACAGGCCACTGCCCATTTCCAACATATCTTAAAAGATTCAACTTCAGAAGCAGCGATTCCTGTGGCTGCGGAAACCTGGGAAACCCCTTACACTATGTTACAAGTTGCCTGTTTAAAACATGATACCACCTAACAAAACCGTCAGCTGATCTAGAACCACTTTGATGGAAAAGAGTCATGAACAACAACAATTCTAGGGCGAAAATCGGAAAACTCATCCACTTCATCGCGGAAAACGAAACACTCTTATTTCCAAAAGATGGCGACAACAACTAGCCACAGACCCAACTAACCCTATGTACTCATATTCTCTCTTCTTCCATACACAGGTCACGACCCTCTCAAATTCAACAACACAACGAGCTGAAAGACTGAACTTTAAAAAATATACATTATATTCTTTTGTTTTAAATGTCCTGTTTTTTTGTATCTTTTTATAGAAGTTTTTTTTTTTTTGCTCTGGCTTTTTCAATAAAGTCTCACGCATACCCAACCAACCGACAGGGAGCCGTCCTGGCTCCGAGTTCGGGGGTATGCTGTGGTGTTATGTCCCCATAAACGTGGTTGGGTTCATTAGTACCTGTCTCCAATGTCATGTTCTACACGTAACACACGGGAACGGCGAATTCCTAACATTTTTATGTTTTATAAAACGATCTGGGGTGTGCTGACACTGCTATTTTTATGTTCCATTGAGTTTTGAAGCCGTTATAGAAGGTATTTCTTTCTGTGACTTATGATCAAAAAATGAAAAACTTCAAAAGTTGTTAGAGGAGGTTTCGTCGGATGAAGTGGGTGTCGAAGAAGAAATATATGATTCAGATAATGAAGTCTTATATATAGTGATCATCCGTCTGAATCAGAGGAAGACTCTGTTTCTTCGGAAGATGGTGCAAGTGATCAAATTAAGAATTTTATGGGTGTCTAAAAGTGAAAAAGATAAATGATCTGTACTTTAGATCTAAAATTTTACCATCGAGAGTAACACGCCTAGTAGACATAAACATTTATCTTTAGTAAAACATTTAACGCATATTTCACCGTAAGCTGCATGTGCCAGACATCTTTCTGTAGTTCTTGAACAGAAGAAAATACTTATCTGAAACTTGTGAATCTTATGAAGAAATCAGTAGAAAAAAGATTGCCTTCCGCCAGCCATCAAAAGGAGAATACTCGTTAAGTAAAAGCAATCCAAAACTTTTTCTCTTCCAGACCAACAAGTGCCGTCTTTCTTTCGGAAGCAGAAAAGGGAAATATTACTCTCTTTCAGTAGTTCTTGAACAGAAGTAAATAGTTATCTGCAACTTGTGAATCTTATAAAGAAATCAGTAACAAAAAAGGAAACACTTCCCTTCCGCCATCGAAAGGAGACTACTCATTAAGCAAAAGCAATCCAAAAGTTTTTCTCTTCCAGACCAACAAGTGCCGTCTTTCTTTCAGAAGCAGAAAAGGGAAAAGTCCATCTGAAATTTATCCTCCCAGAGCCTATGCCATCGCATCTGTTTTGAGCACATTCATCTAATGGGCTGGTAATGGGTGGAATTAACACCTTCTTGGTAGGATTTTTTTCGAATTTACTACCACAAAACAAAGCATTTATTTATTGCTGAAAATGAACACATTTTCTATCCTGAATTCGAAAATGCAAAATATTTTTTTTAAAAGCAGTTTTTGCATGACCTACTGGTGGTCATACGTGTGATATCCCGTTCAAAGATATTTAATTTCCCTACATTGCATAAAAGATTTAAATTAAAACAAAATGCTCTCTGATAACATATTTTTCAAATCTATTGCTTTGAGGTATTTCAGATAAATATCTGCACGAAAAAAATTACTAATGATATGTAAAAAAATCTTTTTTTAATAGTTTCACAACATTACCATGAAAACAGCTTTACAGTCTTTCTTGAATATCAGAGCGTAGAAATCACATTGAAATAATTTATTGACGAGTATTTTATTGCTTAAATTGTCAAAAAATAGCAATAACAAAAATAAGTAGCGATGAATTCACTTCCAATGATGCAATTTCTTTCTTCGTCGCATGGAAAGAGGTCACCCTTTGACTCCTAAGCCGGCCGTAATCGCCATGGAATCGTCATGGCCATGGAACTTCTATACTAGTGGGGAGGATTTCGGCCTGTTACTGTTCCGAAAGCGGGGAGAAGGCAGTTGGGCGAGTGGTCATTAAGGGACCCTTTGGTGTAGAGATAAGAGATGAAAGGTCTTCCTTTCACATCTTCCACCACCCGTAATGAGTAGAAAAGGTGAAACGGGGTGGAAGAATCTATTTCACCTATCCGTTAGTAAACAAACCCCCGTATACAACTGTACTCAGATTTTGAGAAACCTCAGTGGCCAGAGGGTTAAGACCTTCTGGCTTTGATGTCAGGTCATCTTGCCAAAATCAACCAAAACAGACGAAAGGAGCTGGTTTCTGACACTTTCCTGGGACAACAGATTGATAAGAGTCTCAATATTGTTGTACAATTAGATGTCATTCTATTGGATGTTTAAAGGTATCTTGAACATTTCTTTTCAGGACAAAGGTGGGAAATGATATTCTGTTCAAGCGGTACAGGCTCTTTACCAGCATACATTTTTCCTTGCATGTAGACTGGCATAACAGATTGATAACAGTCTCAATATTGTTGTACAGTTAGATGCTATTCTGTTGGATGTTTAAAGGTATCTTGAATATTTCTTTTCAGGACAAATGTTGAAAATGATATTCTGTTCAAGTGGTACAGGCTGTTTACAAGCATATTTTTTCCTTGCATGCAGACTGGCATAACAGATTGATAAGAGTCTCAATAATGTTGTACAATTAGATGCCATTCTATTGGATGTTTAAAGGTATCTTGAATATTTCTTTTCAGGACAAAGGTGGAAAATGATATTCCGTTCAGGTGGTACAGGCTCTTTACCAGCATATTTTTTCCTTGTATGTAGACTGACATAGCTGTCATAACATTAAGTCATGGAGTTTAACTACGTTCACGCAGATTATTTTAGAATATCTGTTTTAGAACCTGTGGAAAGTTTTACTTGTTGTCTTTTGTCTTCTCATATACGTTAACTAGGTTATTTCCTGTCTGGTGAATACAAGAAACAGCGCAATAACCTCACAGGCTGTCTCAGGTATCTATATCATGTATTAAGAAAGTATCAAGTATATATTTATTAAAAATAGTAGATTTACTATAGCCAGGGGCGACTAAACGTTTTTAACGAATATTGGATTTATAAAAATTTGATATATATTGAGGTATGATTACACTAAATATAAAGTAACATTATACAGAATAACGATTATTACTGTTTTAAAGAAATTCATTTGAAATCTATCAATTTAATTTCATTACGATAGAATTATATTCAGAATTATTTGGCAGGCCGTAATGATATATTTCGTAGCTTTAATAACGATGGAGACATTAATTTTCACTGACTAGAGATTTCATTGAAGACATCAGTATCTAAAAAAAGATAGTAAATGTATGGAACTTAAATAGAAGTCGAGAAATCTCTTAATGAGATATAAAAATGAATTTCAGTTGAAGCTACAATTCTATGTCAAACTTAAATGTTCATTGTTTCTTTCCCATAAGCAATATTAAGGCGACACGGTACCAAAAAATCATCGAAATATTGAAATTCTTTTATTGGCTCATATGATAGTTTGAATCCTTCTAAATACGCCTGTAAAATTCCATAGCTGTATCTGTAATTTTTATTATGTTGTTGAACAATTTCCAATGCATGAAACGCTTGAACGTCTTCAAAATGAAACTAAAAGGCAACTTAACAAGACAGCAAGAAAGTTGACAATGTGTAAAGACTATAGGATGGCATATCAAAGAAAAAGAAGAAAAATAATGTTGCATAATTCGGTACAGTCGTCGACAAAAAAAATGTGACACCTATGTAACTCGGGTATTCATTATCAGGTCTTTACATAACTAGTGTCGATGTTAATGGCTCAAGGAGACAGGTTTATTCGGATCAAAAAACTGATTATCCGAGTTAATTAACTGCTATCTCGGAATTTTCCGATTACACCTATCAATTTTTTCTCTGAATCGACTCCCCGTCATGAAATTAGCCTCCCCAAAAATTTGATAGAGTTTTGATTAAAATTTCGAGAGTTATAGGGTTTTGAAAAATCCCCTTTCCCATGTTAACTGAAGTTTAGGAACTTTTGACGACATCTCAGAAAGTATAATATATTTCTCAAAACTTTTTTCACTCACTAAAAGAACACAATTGTTTTACATGAAGTCTTGAAAAAAATTCATAAATAAAAAATTAATAATTTTTAAAAAAATTTTAAACAGAACTGTGAAAAAAAGTGAATTGTAACATAGTAAAATTTTAACATGAGAGCAAAGCTGAGAGGTTATAACGCCGGTATCCAAAAACTCAAGTGCATATCATAATAGTTTCTGAAATATTTAAGAAAAACTGCAAATTCCCACTGTTGACAGGCAACTCCCACTTTTTGAGGGATAGTATATTATATTTATTTGCATTTATCGGTCTACTTTTCATGAAGCTTGTGATTCATGAAAAGAAAATGCTGTAACACACAATGCAGTTTACGCAGAAATAAAATACTGCGATTATAAAACAATTTGAGCTCGAGAGTTTCATGAATGTCCACGTTTTAGATCTCTCTGAGACCGAAAATCACATTTTGGATTTTAAGTATCTGTGTTTGTCTTTCAGTTTCTGGGCAATTGAACATGCTCAACTCCGAAAATAGTTTATAAAAATCTATGCCAAGCAAATAAAGATATATTTTTCTGTAAACTTCTACAAATTAATTATTTCAATGGGGGTTCTAAAATGCACGCTGCGAAAAGTTCATTCAACGATAAGCTCGCAAACTCTTTTGCTTTTATAATAAATGAAAATAAAAAATTGTTTGCTGCATTTACCAAAATTTATCTTTTTATTTATTTATCTATTAAAGAAGCAAGAACTAATTCGAAACCCAACTTTTTTGTAAAATTCTATTGAAATAAATAACCTATTCTCCATGAAACGGTATCGACATTACTTACTGGACTTAAACTGGTCTTTTTCCTCACATCGCTATTCGAATCGAACGCTGAAACCCAGTACTCTGGAAATAATTAGTGCAAAAGCAATTAGCTGACTAACGCTTAAATGGCAGAAGCAATTAACTAACTAAAGCTTAAATAGTGGAAGCAATTAGTTGCTCCTTGTCCTCTTAAGATACCAAAAGTTTCCACTACGAAAATATCTCTGCTTAGTGTTAGAAAACCAAAAGCTAAAATTTTTCAATAATGTTACATACGTTAAATTCCTTTAAGAAAATTACATATCCGTCTAGTAATAGATCATTGCTTGATAATCTTTTCTTGCACTGGGGTGTCAACATTTTATGAGAGAGAGAGGTGTTAACGAAGTGGCATTTCTACATTTTACCAGCCTTAGATTAGTGATTTTTGTGAAGTAAATCACGTCATGTGGGAAGAAATGGGAACGAAGACATCATTATAAAAATAATACAACGTGCAATTGAATCAACAATTTGAAGAAGGAGACGAATACGACTACTGGAGGAAAATAGAAAAAATAAAAGTACTATTTTCATTATTTATTATTTTTTCTTAATCAAACTTTTATATGATCTATATGAGATTTTTTACATCAACCTGTTCTTCTAGTATCTTCGGCTAATCAAATGGATTTCCTTAAAGAAATAAAACGATACTAAAATTATGGATTTGTTATCTTTTTAAAACTGATTATAAATCAGGCCTAAACATCGATAATTAAGAATCTTAAATGTTTTAAATCATATAATATATTAATAATAAAATGTAAACAGTATTTTTCCAAACTATTCGTATGTTTTGAAAGCATTATCTACAGAATACACCCTAAAACTCATTACTACTCTTTACTTTCAGTATCATCTGTAGTTGGTCTCATGAACACATCTTTATAAAATTGTTGGAGGGACCTTTCGAAGATAGCCTAGGTCTCAGGTTACACACCTAACTAACAGATGAACAGGCTCGGGAGATCGGAAACACATATTTATTTTCTGATGATATTCCCCCTTCTGTTGATCCTTGCATACTCTAAACCCCTTGGGTGAGTCGGTCGGCGTGGGTTATGGTATTTACAAAATGCTACTCTGCAATGAAAGAGTATAAGATTATACACCAGCAGGAGTGGTCTTCCCTAAACTTCCTCGTATACTCCTAACACACGTGGAGAAAAAAAAAGCTAAAAGTGTCCCTAACGCAGTGGAGTAAAAAAGCTTGGGAATCGGAAGCTTGGAGGCGGAAGACGTGGTAGAAGCGGAAAAGTGCAAATGAATCGCGCGATTACGCAATAACGGCGTCGCGTCATTGTGTGATGAGGAAAGACAAATAGGCGATTTGAACAACTTTTTTTCGACCGATTGGAACGAAAATTGGGCACGGATGTACAATTAATGTTAGCAGGTCTCATACCAATTTGTATTTATCAAAGCCGTAGGGTTTACTAGTTACAATGTTTAGAAGTATGCTATTATACAGACCGACAGACAGTCAACCATTTGGCGGTTTTGGCACAAAATTTGATACGGACCTACATTTCTGATGCTAAAACTGTGTATCAAATTTTATCCATCTAGCTATTCGCGTTTTTGAGTTATAATATTCACATGAACGCGGACAGACAGACTTCCCATAGGCGGAGTTTGTCCAAAATTTTATAGAAATCTACAAATTATGTGTCAAGATCAAATACCAAATTTCCTCCCCGTAGCTCTAATAGTTTTCGAGTTATCATGTTCACAGATAGACATAATTCTAAAATTGTGTTTTTCGGACTGAGGGAAGTCTAAAACGAGGAGATTCGTCAAAATCTCGAGATTAAATTTTTTGACGATTACAATACTTTCTCTTTGTATACTTCGTATACCAGAAAGTAACAAGAGGAGGAATATATACAGCGCCACCTACTCCTTTTAGCTATGTCATTCGTAACAAAAATATTTTGTACTCATATTTAATGTATCTACGTTGTCATTAGATTTTGAGGTACTATTAGATATTATGCTTACACATTGGATATTCTTGTCTAATATTGGAATTTTTTAATTGTAAGATTTTCTTTTTGGAATCCGAAGGCTTGAAGTTTTTTGGCTTCTGCAGTAGTTAATTAAGTACTTTTCGCAGAACCATTAATGAATTTATATGCGGTCAGATTATATTTTTGGTAAACAGTACTAAATGCATATACTTGGAAATTAAACATGAGAACATTTCCAGATTTTTTTCTAAATCTTAGGCCACTAGTACTTGAAGTCTAGGATACTTCCGTCAAAGGTTTAAGTAACATGTAATTCTGACATTTTAGAGGATTGAATCAAATCAGTGAAATGTTGCGATGTGTGAATTTTGTGCATTCCTCTTATTTTTCTTTGGCAGTCCAGTGTTGACATGCTTTCATCAAACATATTTAAATTTAAAAGAAGGTTTAAAGATTAATTATTATTAAATGAATTAGTTAAAAATTCCAGACTTATATCAAAGAATCCGGCAGTAGTTTATTTAGGCAACATATTTTGCAAACATGATGATTATTTTTATAATGTAATTAGTAATTGCAAGGGTTTTCATTAACTTAATTTCAAACAATAGTCAACAACTTCTGAAAAAATTTCTTCAAATTGCCAAAAATTAAATTTAAGCGTTCGACACAGCATCCAAATCGAAGAAATAAGAATAAATCTTTCTCTCTTGTATTATGCAATCTACGTCTCAGGAGTCTACTAGTTTAGCAAAAATAATTCGCTGCATTTTTTTCTTCTTGTCCGACAAATTTCTTTCCTGTATACTGCACTTTCTTCACAGAACGAAAAAAATGTATAAGGAATAAAGAAATTACCATTCTAGTTGCATGTTTTCCAGGCGATACAGATGTTTTCTGTTCCATACTTTTATCTAATCATCAAATAAAAGAAGTCTATGAAAAATAGAATAAATTGACTATGTCTTTTTGGAGCGACAGGAGCGAAATCAAATCAGTTGTCTTTCAATATTTCTCTTCTTTAGCAGATTCACGAAAGCATTTAAATTCCATGATGATGCTTTTCTCTGTTATAGGGTAAAAATTCTGTATGGAACATTTGTTTTATTATCTTGTGGGAAAAAAATTGATATAAAAGAGAAATTGGTGTGTAATTCGTAAATCTATCGATTATATATATATATATCAAGAATTTCTCTAGCCTACGAGAATTATTTAAAAACTCTCTCTCTCTCTTTTAATATAAAATGAGTTTCCTTTTAAGTATTTTAAGTACTTTACAGTATTTTAAATACTGTGTTGACGAACCGAAATTGCTTGGAAAACATTAGTCTCATATTTCAATACTGTTGAATTAATTGGCCATCTTACAAAATATGTCTATAAAATGTCATTTTGAACACTTTTAACATAATTTCAGATAACTATATGTTATAAACGTAAAATAGTTTTGATAAATGGTTATCTTTTGCTATATTTCGTTTATCTATCTTGGTCGGCTTGATGGTTGGGTGATTCAAACACTAGGAATACTATACTTTAATTCTCTCCCGAAGTCAGTGGTAGCTTTATAATTCTTTAATTTCAGCTATTTCTGCTGTTATGCAATATTAAATCTTTTCTGTCATTCTGTTATTTATTAAGGAAATTATTAAGTTCCACAACGCTCAATACGAGCAGTAAATAAATATTTTGACACATTTTACGAGATGTCCAATTATTATCTTTTTTTTTTGCTTTTATTTAAATACTCGCAGAGTACAAAAAAAAAGGTTTCGTATTTGCCAACAAACCTAGTAAATTAGCTAACGAAGTTTTAGTAAGGCGCAAACATTCTGCTAGTTCCTCAAAACAAACTTCATTTATAAAGTGATTCGCGCATCTGGTTCTCTTAGGAGACATTCATTTGGCGTTAAAAGGATTTACGTAGTACATCCGGGCAACACTAAACAGTTCTTTTCCTCGTCCATCTGACTTGTTGTAGCAATCTCGAATCCTGTGAGTTGTAGATTAAGATAACAAAGAAGTTTGGTGAGTTTCAGAAAAATTCTATCTCTGCTGCTCTAAGTGGACTTAACAAGCATTTGTCTGCAAATTTAAATCTAAATAAAGTAAGAGAAGCTATCTTTGGCGTAATGCTAGCTTCTTACAGAAAAATTTCCCAATTATTATTTTGAAACCATTTCGAATAAAGTTCTTAGACCTTGAAAAAATGGACCAGAATGGATTCCTTGTTCTCTTTTGGTTTCATTCTATTATCTCTGAGTTTATTTGTTTTTTGGCCTTCTTTGTATGATCTTAATTTCCATTGCTGTCTGTTTTTTGTTTTGCTGCTGCAATTGCGCGCTTCTTAAACATTGCATACATTTTATTTTCTAAATTTTATTCTATAAATTTTATTGTTTATAAATTTTAAAAAAATTGTTGTTCTTGTTTAAAGTTTAAGTTAAGATTCTATTTTAAATTTATTCTAATTTTCTAGTTGATTGTTTTTAAGCTCTAAATAAAAGTAAGTAATTCTTTTTTCGTACGAATTCTATCATTTTCCTGATGAAATTCTTAAGAAAAACACTCAAAAAAATTGAAGACCATTTTTATGTTGTGTTAGGAAAAAATAAATATAATGTTAAAATTTAATTTTTTAAATTTTTGCCCTAATTTCATAATTTTCCAGATAGCAATTTCAAGAAATATAAAAGAGGTAAAGCCCTATTTAAGATCTGTTAAAAATAAATATTATATTAATATATAATCAGATTATACATTTATAATCAGATTATATTTATAATCAGATTATACATTTTCTTTTTACCTAGAAATAGAATAGTGAGATTAGATATTTAACGCTTCAACTGAAAAAAAAACTTTTAGTGAATAAAGAGACAAAAAAAGAGCTGAAATTACTCATTTTCAAAATTTATTCTAAGTGAGAGATCAACAATCACAGAATTCTGAAAATTCTTTTTTCCAGAAGGAAAAATCATTGAATTTTAATGTGAAGAAAGAAATAATTTATGTAAAAAAAGAAGATTAAATTACTTTACATTGAAAAAAATAGATATATTTTAGTGCTTTTCTTCTTCGTTAATATAGAAATTTTTCATTTATATTTGTCTGTGAAGTCGGAAATATTCTTTTTCTTCTTCTCACGATGAGTTGCTTTTATTTTCTAAAATATTTCATTTATTTATTTTCTTATAAGTTTTTACTTAATTTTAAGCTAAAGGCATGATATTATTATCATCTATTTCTTTATCATATCTGTGATGTATGGACCTTGAACGTAGCAAAAGATTATTATTTTTAACGAAGCTACCTCCCCATAATGCAGTCGTTTTATTTATTTTGAATATTTCTTTGGAAATGAAAATTAAACGTTCGACTTCCATGTACTTCAAAGTCCTCAGAAGAAGTTGCCCTTTTTAGCATTTTTCTTCTTTTTAAAATTTCATTTTAATAAATGTACTTTCATTTAATTATAAAAATATTCTTTTCTTATTGAATGCTCTGAAAACAACTACACATGAACTTTAAAATGATATTTTTATTTCTACACAAATGCTTGCCAGATGAGTATGACAGTACTGGAGGCTATATCCCAATGCCCAAACTTTTACTGCAAACAGAGCTGAGACTTTTTTCTACAATGACGGAATCAACGACAACCCAATGGACTCACGTGGGCAATATTGGATTGAGACGGATGCTTAACCCAACACTCACTGATTCGAAGCCAAAATTCTGCATTTAGGGCAAAAAACTCTTCTTTGAATTGAATCAATGTTTTACGTTGAATTAACATTAAACAGGGTGCACATTGAAGTCCTTTAGACCCTCTTAACTTCAGAACGACTGCAGCTATAGTCATAAAAATAGTGTCTAGGTATAGTTAAGTGGCTATACACCATGGTGTCATTTATAGCGCCATCTGGAAGCAAACTGCGGAATTAGCAGTGATATCTGAAAAATAATACGACATAAGGAAAAAAAATCATATACAAAGTAAGAGAACATCGTCTATTTAATTAAAGAAGACACCTTGCAGACATTAATACGAGGGTAAGTTATTAAGTAAGCCACAGAAGATATGAAAAAAATAATTTACCATGATAATCACATGGAAACAATTTTATTTTTCAACATAATCTCCACCAATATTGTTGCACTTATGCCATCGTTTTATCAGCGCCCCAATTCCAGCTGCATAAAATTCTTTGGGTTGCTGTCTCATCCACAGCAGGACTTCGTGTTGAACGTCGTCATCATCTCATCATCATCGTCATATGGAAATCGCTTGGGGATAAGTCTGGGCTGTAAGGTGGATGCTGTAGCACTGACCAACCAGACTTAGCCCCAAGAGATTTTCATCTGTTTGGTCTACTGAAACAACATCTTGCAGGCAAACACCTTGCAGATGATGACGCCGTTCAACACGAAGTCCTATTGGGGATGAGACAGCAACTCAAAGAATTGTATGCAGCTGGAATTGGGGGACTGATAAAACGATGAGATAAGTGCATCAACATTGGTGGAGATTATGCTGAAAAATAAAATTGTTTCCAAGTGATTATCATGGTAAATTATTATTATTTATCTTTTGAGACTTACTTAATGACTTACCCTCGTACTAAGAGTTGAACGCCTAAAAGGCATTTTTATTTTTTCGCGACTTCCAACACTGTTACATGACGAAACGTTTTGGAATGAGAGATAAAAGCAACTAAGTATCCCAAGATACCTGTATTTTGGTGTTCAAACTGCTCTCCGTTACAGCTACAATACACATTTATACTCTTGTTAGAATTCAGCTTGCACAAACTTTCGCATATTAGGCATCAAGCTAGCGCAAGCATATGTAATACGTGATTGAAAGTCCTGCAATGATGGTAGAGAGGTCACCTACACCTGTTGTTTGAGGTATCCCCACAGAAAAATATCCATTGGGGTAATTTTTGTCCGAAAGGTAATATTTTCTCCTCTTCTTCTCGTTTTGTGACGTCATAGTTTCGGAAATCGCGTGCAAACAAATGAGCGTCTTAAGTGTTATGTTCTTAGTATTAATGACCGAAAGGTGTTTTATTGTACTAAATCGATGATGCTTTTACTACAACTTTTTATTTGACTTTTTCCCTCTATATTGTACCGTTTGCTAAATAGGAACTGTAATTTTGCGGTTTGTCTACAAGTGGCACTGTAAGTTCTCAGAACACGCACCACTTTATTGTTCCTACAAAATCACTTTTATGACTCTAGCTACAGTCGATCTGAAGTTAATTCTTTGAGGCCTAAGAGACTTGGTAATTCTTGACCTCAAAAAACTTAAACGTCGAAGTTCCTCTTCCAAAGGTAATAGAAATTACCTACCCCCCACAAAAAGGTTTATTCTTAAGGGTTTCGTATTCAAAAGAGGACTCTGCTTTGCCAATGCACGGTTTGTATAAGAAAATAAGTTTGCCTCTTCCTTCCTTAAGACTCTGCCACTCCGATGAACAATGCATGCACTGCGGGTATCCAGTCAATCACACTTAACTAAGGGCTCTGGAGCAGGGAATCTCGAGGGGTTCGGACTATCGCCGTACTTTGGTTGAACGGACGTTTCGGGCGCTTCAGTATTGAAAGAGTTAATATGTGTGTAAAGGACTTTAGTGGGTACCTTGTATAGACGGCCATTATTATGTGTGTTTCTGTTCACAAAAAGGTGATTCGTTTAAGTCATATGGGTAGATAATTTAAAAATAATTTGTGGAGCATCTTCGCGCATAAAAAGCATAAACTTTTTGCCCTATAAGTCATTAATGAAATTTTTACAACTTCGGCGATTCTAAGGTCCTGTCGAACTTTTCAATGTTGTTTCTCGGCATTCTAAAATAAAGTTAAATAGGTAGTTTTGATTTCATCGTTTGAGTTTTTGGTGGAATTATTTAACTTGGAAAAGTAGCTTCGTTTTGTTGGTATTTAACTATCTGTCTTTTCAGAGTTTTCAGCCTGTAATTTTTAGTTAAATATTAGTTTAGTGCAGATAGCATCATTGAATATGCAAATATGTGAATACATTAAAATTATGTTGTTTATAGAATGAGTAATATTGTTGCTTATTTAATTACGTAAACCATTTTTAGTTACAAATGGCTACAAAGTTTTCAAAAATTATTTAATATGGATGAAATCTGAATAAATGTGTTTGTTTTAGGAAAAAGGGCCTAACTTTATATCTAGTGAACATGGCACTATTTGTAGAATCGCAGAAATTTCCTGGGATCTTTCGAAGGTCACTGCAGAAAGAATTAAAATCATATGTTCTATTATGTTTTTAAAGCAGGCGCGTTTCTGCTACCGTTAGGATGCCAACTAAACGGTATAAAAACACAGGTACTTTATTCTCAATTAAAAGTTTTTGAGTTGAATGCACTTTTAATTGTGAGGATATAGGTACACTTTATGCAAATATGTTAACACTGTTTTTTATTATTTGTTTCAAAAGATTTATTACTTATTTTTTCCTAACAACAGAATTAAATTTTCCAAAACGTTACTATAATGTTTATTTAAAAAAAATATTTTTATTTTAAAGAGAAAACTCTGCACAAAGATTTCTGAAAAATCCAAATTTTCGAGTTTTACTTTTTGACAGAATTTGATACTATTCCAAACGCACGTGTTTATTAACATCATATGAGAATATCTGTAAATGAACATCCTTTAAAATGATCATCCAAGAATAGTTAAATATTAACTGAAATTAACACACTATTCCAGAAAGAATTCGTATATGTACACTTTAAATGAATAATATAAAATTGAATGAAATAAAACGGGAAAAAATGTGTTTCAAAGAGTTTTTTATACGAACAGAAAAAAAAATTACGCTCGAAAAAGTGTATGACATTGGAATATTCCTTGATTAGTTTTCTACGGATGCAAGTCCCGGAGGAAATAACCAAATTAAAGACCTTTATCATCAAGATAGCAAAATAAAAAAATGATTGTATTTCCCCAATACCTCCTTGAAATTTTCGCGACTGATGGTAGCATATAAAAAAGAAAACAAATTGGCAATTTCAAGAGTAATGATGATTACCTTTTAGTTCAATTTGTTGAAACAATTTATGCGAATTTTACATATAGAATATACGATTTCTGATTTTCTACATTTCGCTTTTAGACATTTTCAATTTAATGTTAATTTTATCTACTTTCGCGACTGATAGTAGCATATAAAAAAGAAAACAAATTGGGAATTTCAAGGGTAATGATGATTAACTTTTAATTAAATTTGCTGAAATAATTTATGTGAATTTTGCATATAGAATATACGATTTCTGATTTTCTACATTTCGCTTTCAGACATTTTCAATTGAATGTTAAATTCATCTAATGTTGGCTAATCTAAGAAATGCAGTAGCATATAGGATAGATTTATTTTTAAAACGTTATAAATGTTCATTTGAATATAATAATCTGCTTCCATTGTTGATAATTTCCTTACAATAAGGTCAGCTGCTTTAAGCGTCTGGCAAAGACAACTGGGATAACGGAGAAAATGGCCGCAGTACACACGATATAGTGCCTAGAGTCTCAAACAAGTCAGTAGGATGGAATAGAGAAGAGCTAATATTCGTTACAGGACACGGGTCCTTCCCTTCATACCTTCAATCTTCGAACACATGACAACTGCTCGTGCGGAGAAAAAAGAGATCCAATGCACTATGCCACAAAATGTCGGTTTACCCTCTCCTGGTATTTCCAAACTCCTACAGTGCCACTTAGATTACCGTGAAAAACATTCTCACGAATAACTTATCAAGAACCCGACTTCGACTCCTAATGCGCATCATATGTGATGAGAACAATCTCATTGTAGAGGATGATCATTGAGCACGCATCCACCCAGACTGACACACACTTCCGGCTACTTATGACTCTTCTTTTTTCCCCTCTATGTATTGTTTTGTTTTCTATGTTGTTCTGTCCAGTGTATGCTTCTTTTTTCATTATTATTTGATTTTGTACTTGTTATTTGTTTTTGTCCTTGCTAAAAAAAATAAAATTCACCTCCATCCATCCAAATCGGAAAGAAGCCAAATGGCTCTAAACACGGGGCTGCAGGTGGTGTAATGCATGTGAAATAATATTTTGTTTCAGTTCCAGAAAAAATTTTAGAAAAGTAATACAAAATATGACATTCGATAAATTATACAATGATTTTCTTATAATTTAATATAAATTGCAGTTTATTTCGCACTTATAAAAATCTTGGTTTGAGTTAAGGTAAGAAACTCTAAATTTTTACAAATTGCGAGAGAATATAAACGTAGCGTGAATGCTTCAACTAGGCAAATACGATTCAGCGTAACATGGTTAAAAAATAGAACACGTAATCTTTAGGATAGGATCTAGAGATGCTAAAAATCGGTAACTTCATATTGGTCATCCCTAGATGCTGCTTAAGTTCTTCAAAACGGTATAAATTGATTAACATTCTCTCAAAGTGAATTAAAGAAAAAGGGAATCATTCATTCGCAATTTACTTCGACTTAAGAACACGGTTAGGAGCAATTTTACTACAGTATATGTTCAAAGTTCATACAAGAAACACTGATACACGCCTTACATCGCAATGCTGGGGAGGGGGTCAATGTAATAATAATAGTTTTCAAAAAGGTTACATGAACCATCAAGTTACCTACAAAACATCTAGCATTTTCATAATATTTAAATTAATTTTTCTACAAATTACCTTGAGCATTTGTTAGTAATCATGTTATGAAAAATTACTATTACATAAACATGCCATTTATATAATATTTAAGCTTTTAAAAATAGTTGTGAACAAAAGTAATTGTTTTTAAATCACTTTTTCATGTCTCGTAAAATATGCTTATAGTTCATATAAAATTATTGCTGTGTGATGGTAGTATTTATTTTAGAAAACCTATATAACTTGGCATTGAATTATTACTCTTGCATGGATATTTCTTTGTTTAAAATAGCTCGTATATTACTGAACATTTTTTTACATTTAGTTCCGATGCAACTACAGTTTTCAGTGTAAATATCAATAAAATGTGTTTTATGTAGTAAAATATTTTAAGGAATTTCATACTTTTTTCTCCTGAAGCTTGATCCAGGTGCAATACCATCGTTATTCCCTGATCTTCCCAAATACTTCTCTTCAGAACCTACAATGTCACGCGAAAATCCGCTTGATAGAGAGACAAGAAAAGAAATGGAGCAACTGAAAGCAGCAATAAATAAAACTATTGACGAGCAAGCAGAAAACGCCTGATTTTTTTAAAAAATAGAATCCTAAGCGGAATTAATCAAAAAAGTTGAAACTTTTTTTGTAATGATTTTTTTTAATGTGGTACAAAAATACCAATTAATTTTTTTACGTTTAGATACTTCGCAAGCACCCAAGGCATGTCATTCTTTATTAATTTCTTGTAAGTTAGAAGCTCGAGTATATATAGTGGAGAACAGGAAATAAACAAATTGGGTAATTTTTCATTTCCACTGATTATAGACAACTCGGATACAGTTATAGCAGTTTTGGAAAATGTTAAAAATGTCGGTTGTTACTTAAAAGAAAACGTAGGTATAAAAGTTACTTTACAGTTAACTTGTGACCTTTTAAAAACCCTGGTAAACAATCATGATGCCAATTCAGAAGCAGTTAATTTTTTGATGGAGCAAGTTGCTTTTCTTCGGAGAAATAAATTTGCACGCAGGTATTCATCAGATATTACGACATTTTCATCTTTCATGTGTACCATAGCACCATCTTCTTATAGATTTTTGAGACAAAGTGGATATTTGGTTTTGCCTCATCCAAATACTATAAATCATGTCTGCATAAAATATAGTGTAAGCCCGCAATTAAAACAACTGGACTCTTACTTTTTATTGTACATAAAACAAAAATTTAAATATTTGGAAGAAAAGGATAAAGTTGTTACTTTAATGCTTGATGAAGTTCACACGTATTCAAAAATTTTGATTATAAAGGCGGTTCTACATCTGGCATGTCATATGATTCAGAAACCTCTGCTTCTAGTGCCCAAGTTTTCATGGAAAAAGTATTGTATCCCAATGTAAAGATGTTGTGCATGTTCTTCTTGTCCATATCGGGAAATGTTTTAAATGGATTTATTAAAAAAGTAATTATTGGCCTAGAAGGCATTGGATTGTAAGTATTGTATCCCAATGTAAAGATGTTGTGCATGTTCTTCTTGTCCATTTAATATCGAGAAATGTTTTGAATTAACTTATCAAGAAAGTAATTATTGGCCTAGAAGGCATTGGATTGTAAGTATTGCATCCCAATATAAAGATGTGCATGTTCTTCTTGTCCATTTAATATCGGGACATATTTTAAATGAATTTATTAAAAAAGTAAATTATTGGCCAAGAAGACATTGCTTTTACTGTTATTGATATTATTACTGATAATAATTCTGTTAATAGAAGAGTAGTTGGACTTTTTATTGACCCACCGGAATTGTCTTATTGTTACCCGCATCCTGTTGATAAATCGCTACCATTATTTTTTGTTGTAGACCCTGTTCATTCGTTCAAGTGCATTAGGAATTACTGGTTAAATCAAAAGAATGATGGCAGATGTTTCTTCTATCCTAAATTTGATTCAGTCCATGCAGTTCAAGATATAGCTGACTTTAAAACAGCTCGATTTACTACTATAATAGATTTGTACAATTTAGAATCTGATAACTTAGTTAAGTATGGTTTCAGGTTGAATCTCAAAGCTTTTGCTCCATCAAGTATGGAAAGACAAAATGTTAAATTGGTGCTCTGCAATTTTAATGAACATGTTTCAGAAGCTCTTGCCCAATTGGGAGAGAAAAATAAATTACTTTATTCTAAAAATGCATTTGATTTTTAAAAAATAATTATTAGATGGTGGCAGATATTTAATGTTAAAACATCAAATTAAGGCAAGCGTTTAAATAATAGGTATCAGAAACCATTGAGTTATGATGACAAAGATATAAAGATGGTATTTTTAGAGAAACTTTTAAAATGGATTGATGATTGGGAAAGAAGGAAATTTTCTACAGGGACACTTACTAAGGAAAGAAGGACTGCTCTAGCTTTACGCACTAAAGCCATTATTTAAATTCCATCTTATTGCAAAGAATACTTTAATATGAGTTGCATACTTCCAGGTAAATTTTAAACAGATGATTTAGAAAGCAGGTTTGGATGTTATCGCAGATTAGCAGGTTGCAAATATAACATTTCAACACAACAAATCTTTGAGTGTGAAAAAAAACTAACTGAGAGTTAGATCTTTGTTAAAGTTGTCAATTCCTAGTAAATCATTCCGTACTATTGAAATTACAAACTTTGAAACTGATGATAGCTTTTCGGATTATGATTCTAGCTCTTCAAATGTTTTCTCTCAACTTAAAGTTGAACCAAATGATCTTTCAAATTTGGAAGAGAGCCTTCCGGTTTTAATATATTAGGCAGTGTACTGCATTTTTTTCTGTTTTGAAAAAAAACTAAATGAAAATCATGCATATATATACACCAGTTAGACAAAGAAGTGGAATATTCTGCAGACCACAGCTATTTAAAAAGTTTGGACAGAGGGAAACTTTCTTTCCTCAAAAAACATATATTAAATGTTGTTCTTTTTAATTATGCAGTTATTAAAAAAATATGATCTTTATGTGAGCCGAAATTGCAGGATCAAAGAGAATAGTTGCTACCACTACGTATAATATTTTTAGAAAAAAAAAGAATTTTGTGACAATAGTGGGGTATGTGATGAAGGGCATCTGTTTAATTTAAATATCTGGAAGAAAGTTTGGTGCTCAACCAATATATTTTTAGATAATTATGTGAAGAAAAAAATGATATTTAGTAGAAGCTTTAGTTAAGAAAAAAATTAGTTACAAAGAAGGCTGAAAAGAGAAAAAAAGGCTAGTAATTCAAAATTCTAGAACGTGTAAAACTGTTACAAATGCTTAATTTAACGTTAAAAAGTCTAGTATAACAGGTGAGATCAGTTTGAGTTAAACTTTTAACATATTTTTCTAATTTAATGTTACGATTCAATGGTCTACAAAACACTTTACTTTCTGTTTGTGTGATTGTAAATTAAAAATAAAGTTTACGAGCAAACATAATGAATTTCTACTTCATTTGTGGTGTAATAAGATATATTTTAATTCTAACTGTTGGTGTTTCTTTCTCTGTGTCTGTTTTTTCTATATGAAATATCTTTATTTGCCCTGCAAGTTCGAAGACGGTTCGCAGGGAACGACAAAATACACTCAAACAGTACCAGTTAAATGCGAATCTCTCTTTATGTTCGCCAAGAAACAAACAAGATTTGGTCCGGTTCGAGGAGTTGCCAACCGTCTACCCCTCGAGCCAGCATCTTGGGAGTAGTTCATGAATCTTAGGCTGGCAAGCCCATAGCCGACTTTATATTTTCCGAAAGTGGCAATTTACTGTTTGTCATCAATTTTATTAACCGTAAAAATCACAACTCAACGAAATTCTTTAAATGTGATGACTAAAGTGGCAATGCATAAACTTGGCAACAGATTCAAAATAGTTGGAAAGATGTGGAAATGCTATAAGGTTGCTTTGGGTTGGCATGTTAATTGGACAACGCAACACGACTTCCCCATAAACTTGTTTATCTGCCAAAGAATGGTTTGTTGATTACAACCACATTCAAGCCTCGAACGACTCAGACAAGGTGCAATGGATATCCTAATTAATTTTTTTCTTTAATTTAACCAGCAATTAAATCGACTGAAAATAACAAATGATTATTTGGAATTTCTAAGTACGCGATTAATGAATGGATTATATTCATGAATGTTTTGTTGAGAAAGTGGTAAATAAACATGTCCAAAAGTAAGAAATATTCAATTAAAAGGAATACATTTCCTTTTCTGCGTTGCATATTCCTTGAAAATACGTTTAAATAAAGAGCACAAGAATTTTATCATTATCAGTAAATGGTTGGTTGTTGTGGAGTTTTATGGCACAAGAGCCAGTATTGGCTATGCTGCGCCAAGCGTATGGTGCAAAATGTAAACATATTAAAATGAGCGAATTTCGAACAATTTTTTTAAACAAAATAAAATTTGAATTAGCAAACTGACAATTTAGAACTAGTTAACAAAATACTCCATAAAACACGGTAATTTCTATAAGAAGTTAAAAATTCTAATGGCCCTTAAAAATGCAAAAAATTGTTGATGGGGACGTTCTCCCACCAAGTCTCTAATGTTCAGTGATACAGAGCTAAAAAAACGCGAACGATGATTGGTAAAAACAGGGCACTCAACTAAAATATGATGAACTGTGAGATTCACATGGCATGTTGTACAAGCAGGACACCGCTCACCAAATAATAGATACTTGTGGGTTAAGCGGGTATGACCAATGCGAAGTCGATTTAATTTTACATCGAGCATCCGCACTGGGACAACTGGCCACAATTTTATCAGTAAAATAGGTTAGTATACAAAATAATTTTTGTGAGGGTCTGAACAAGTAATGTATATTAGATAAGAAATGCATATTAGATAAGTAATACATATTAGATAAGTAATGCGTTTTAGTTAAGTAATGCATATTAGATAAGTAATGTATATTAGACAAGTAACGCATGTTAGATAAGTAACGCATGTTAGATAAGTAATGCATATTAGATAAGCAATGCAAAATAGGATATACGTTGAATTATGCAATGCTTGGTTTTAGATAAATATAAATTACATTTTATTTGGCACATATAAATTCATTGTTTCATTTAAAGTAAGAAACGCTAAATTTTTACACATTGCGCAGAGAATGTAATCGCAGCGCCAAAGCTACAATGAGATAACTGCTAATTGGCAAAACATGGTTAAGATCACAGAACGTAATCATTAGGATAGGCTCTAGAGATGCTACAAATCGGTAATTGAAGTAGGTAATTCCTAGGTGGTGCTTAAAATTTTCAAAACTAAATATTGTTACAAAGATGTAATGTCGCTTTCCTGCCTCGCTAGTCTTATAGTTGGAAAGGGAATTTTACAGGGGTAAGCATGGAGTCATGGGCAGCGGCCATTCCAAGACTCCTGACCTTGGCAACAATTTTGGCGACGAATTTGGTAACCTTGGCGACAAATCGATTATTCCAGAAAATGCTACTCTTTTCTCGATATCCCCATTAGGAAAGGAAATACGCTCGAATGTACGAGAAAACTCCATATGACGTCACGGCCTGTCGGGTAGACTATATAAGGGCCGTACTTGGATCGGAGAGCAAGGTGTGTTGATCGACTGGAACAACTTTGGATTTTCGTCGGCAGAGCCAGCTAGAAAGCTAGTGAGATGAGCGCTATTGAAGGTGCTGTTATTGTCGTTATTAGTGATTTGCTGACTGTCTGTGCTGCTAAATCTCAAAGTACTGAGCTGTTGTTACCTGTGAATTGTCTGTTTACGTTGCTAATCTGTGCAATATCTATTGTTTCCTGTGCTACGTGTTTTCCTGCATATTTGTGAATAAACCTTCATTCTCCATTATCCTGCGTGTTGGATTGTTTACAACATACACCCACAGAAAGATTTTTGTAACAATATGTTGATCCACGTTCTCTCAAAGTGAATGAAAGAAAAAAGGAAGCATTTGATTGCAATTTACCTCTATTTAAGAACATAATGACGTGCAATGTTACCTCAGAAAATGCTTCAAGTTTTTCCTAGTCGCACGGATACACGCCTTGCATCTACAATGCTCTGGACGCAATGCATTCTCAAACGAGTTGCAAATGATTGCCTTTTTTTCTTTAGTCAGCATCTAAGCCGACTGCAAATGAGAAGCTCATTTTTCTGTTAAAGAACATACGCTACATGCTTAATGAATAGGTTATATTCTTAAAAATTTCATCGAAAAAGTGGTAACTCTAGAAAAATTTATTCACATTCTCTCAAAGTTGATGGATGTTGGAGATAATGGAGCAAACCCCTATTTGGCTATGCTGCGACAATTCTTCCAAAGTGAAATTAGGAAGAAGAAAGCATTCATTTGTCATTTTCCTTAAATTATGACCATCGTTAGGGTCATTGCTACAACTGTAGGAACTCCGTATTAGTTTTTACAATACGCACTGAAGCACGCCTCACGTCGACGGTGCTTGGAAAGCCGCACCTTCTCAAACCAGCTGCAAATAATCACTTTTATTACATATCCAGCAATTAAGCCGACCATAAGTGTATCATACTTAAGTATTTCCAAGCTATACGACTGATGTTCACGAATTCGTTATCTTCCTAAATGTTTCATAAAAAAGGTGAATATATAAATTGTTCAATATTAAGAATTATTTCCATAAGGAACTCTGCTTCCCATTTTTTGTGTTGTTTGTTTCTTGGAAATGTGTTAAAAAACACATCTTTATCACTAAAATAGATTTGCATGTGAAGCATTTTTATGACAAACTCAGCAAGTAACGCAAAATAGAAAAGTAATGCAAAAAAGGGTATTCCATCAATTATATAAAAATTATCTTTCTTTGAATATAAATTATATTTCATTTAAACAAATTACATTTGGCGTAGGTAAAATTCTAAGTTCGTTTAAAGTTAGAAAATCCATATTTTTATACACTGTGTAGAGAATAAATAATGGTTTGCTTCAATTAGGGAATTGAGAATTGGTATAAAATGGCTTAATGCACAAAATGCAGTAGCCGCAATTGGGAGTTAAAAGTAGGGGTCCAAAAAATTTAAAGCCACCTAAAAGTAACGTGGCGCGTAAGGGGTAGAGAACAAGATTTTAAAATTTAGTTACAAACTGGTAAGTTTTAGATGTTCCCTGAGCGAACTTGGACAAAGATGTAAATGTTAAAAGTTGCGAAATAAAATAAAAATTTACGATTTTTTTCAAAGAGTCTGGGGCGTCATCCCCCCCGACATGCTAACAGAAACTAGCATAGACTAACCACTAACAGAAAGTGATCCTTAGGAAACATTCACAAGATGCTTCAAATCAATAAATTGATGCAGACTGTCGCTAGGTGGTGCTTAAAACTTTTCAGAACAAAATAAGCTATATTCTCTGAAAGTGAAGTGGAAAAGAAGAAAGCATTCATTTGCATTTTCCTCTAATTATGAACACTGTATGGCAAGGATGTCAAACCCAAAGGCTTACACGGGCCAAATAAGGTTTAAGTTTATGTGGACAAGGACTAAGAACAAGGTTTTTCAGAATTTTTAGAAATTTTTAAAAACTACTTTATGAAATGAAAATGCTTGGAGCCCATTATACAAAGGGATATTATTCTCCACAGAATCACAAAGGAATATTATTCTGCACAGAATCACAAAGGAGTATTATTCTCCACAGAATCACAAAGGAATATTATTCTCCACAGAATC
>BGPR01003179.1:61713-107958 GCA_013235015.1 Araneus ventricosus
CCGGGCAACTGCCCGTGGCGCCCTATTCCGGAATGGCGTCAAAGCGGGAGTATGAAGAAAAATATGGTTTAATAAAATTTAGAAATAAAGTCATATATTTTTAAAATGAATTTATTGAATAAATTGTGTTTGCTTCAATGACCTCTGCATAATCTTAAATATATCTGAAGTTTAAAACTTCTCATCATAGTAGTATTTAATCATATTTACAAGTAAAACATGCATATTTTTCACTAAAATTTTGTTTGATATTTAGAATACGGGCATTATAAAATTTTTAAAAAATACGTTAGATATGTGGGAGAGCGCCATATTGTTGCCTTGCCCGGTTGGTAAAGCTACCTCGGGCCGCTTCTGGCTGTAGTGAATCTCATTTGCATTTCCAACCCCATCCTCTATTGAGAAAATTACTCGTTTCTATGTATCTGAAATTCCCCTAAAGTCCGTAAAGGACATTTTATAACGCACAGTATATATTTAAATTTTATTGGGTAGATGTAATAGTCACACTTTAAATGAGACTTTTACACTACTTAACCTACAGTAACTAGTGTAAAAAGTCTAATTTAAAGTGAGACCTTTCACACTTTTACATGTTTGGCGACGAAATTTAGTTAAGTGAATGCAACTATTAGATAATTGGCTTAGCATGGTTGAACAACATACAAGGTACTACATATTTCTAACTTGATGCTGATCGTCCAAAGGTGGTGCATAAAAATTTCAAAAACTTGATTGGTATTCTATCAAAGTGAAGAAAATAAAAAGGAAGCTTCATTCGCATTTTCCCTCGAAATAAGAAAACGATTTGGGTGATAGCTATTGCAATAGTTGCTGAAAGTTCTCCTCATATGCATTGATACACGCCTTACATCTCCGATGCTCGGAATCCGCGCCTTCTCCAAGGAGTTGCAAATAACTACCTTTCTTTTGTTTGGGAAGCAAATGAGAAGACTGTCAATATCAGATAGTGGTTAGAAACATTAGTAACAATTCATACAGTAAATATATTATATTTATAAATGTTTCATCTGAAAATTGTTAAAAAAATAAATTGGTCAATAGTTTGAAATTTTGAAAAAAAAAATCGTTTTACATTTCTTGGAAATATGTTAAAAAACCCGGTGATTTTGATGAATCTCATCGTTTTAGATCATCCTTTATCTCACCGAAAAAAAAGCACATTTTTTACTTTTCCTTGTGCGAAGTTTACAAATACAAAGTAATAAAAAAGTCAAAAATTGGACCTTGAAATTCTGGATGTATTTCCACATTATAGCTCGTAAACCCTACAGCTTTGATAAATAAAAATCGGTATGACGGTTGCTAACATTAAGTATAGATGTGTTCCCAAATTTCGTTTTAATCGGTTAAAAAAAAAAGGCGTTCAAATTGCATATTCAGTTTGTTTTACTTGCGTACTGGAAGTAATCTCTGCGCATGCGCAAACTATTCAACGATAGCGAACGAGGTCACTTTCTCCTGTTTTCTTTTCACTTGCGCACGCCCTCGCATTAGCGGAGCTTGCTAGTGTGATAGGAAATAAATATTGCTAAGTTTTAATACATACGCAAATCTCTTTGAATTTGATTCTTCACCTAAATATTTTACAATAGCTATAATCTACAACGAAAAACCTTCTGATAGTCATTGCAATCTGGGTTACAGTAGCTGCAAATTTTTTATCCACGCAGGAGGAGGGTAAATGACAAATTTTTGAGAAGTATAGGAGAAAGTTTAGGAGAGGCCACTCCCACTGGTTTAGTCAGCAATTAATCCGACTGAAAATAAAAGGTCACAAACAGTCTTATAGCGACGCGAAGTACATGATTTGTTAATGGATTATATTCATAAAGGTTTTATATAAGGAGATTTTTTAAAAATGTCTCATTTGTAAGAAATATTTTAAACGAATTCTCTATGTAAAAAATAGTTTATTTCCTTTTCTAAGTTGTATCTTACTTGGAAATATGCTTATATTAAGCATAATAATTGAATCTTCTTTAGTAAAATAGATATGTATGTAAAATATTATTCGTAACAATTACATAAAAGATGTTAGAAACGGGATAGAAAATAGGATATTCGATAAATCATACATTTCTTGGTTTTAGATAAAAATAAATTACATTTTATTCAATACATAAAATTCTTAGATTCAGTTAAAGTAAGAAACGCTAAATTTTTAAACATTGGGATGGATTTAATTGCTGTATGAATGCTACAACTAGATACATTCGAATTGGCATGACATGGTTAAGCACAGAGAACGTTTCCATTAGGCGAGATTGGCAATGTGCTACTATTCACTAATTAGATATAGGCTGTCCTTAGGGTTGCTAAAACTTATCAAAATTCAATAAGCTCATTCACGTTGTCTCAAAGAAAATAAAAGAAATCACTCATTAGAATTTTTACTCGAATTAATTCGTTAAGCGCCGTACTGAAACAATTAATACTGAACTACTGTTTGACAATAACGCAAACGATGTTAAGAATACAGTTACGGAGCAATGCTGCTACAAAAGACGCTCATAGGTTTTTCAAGTACACTTTTTTGGTGACTGCGGCACTTGGAACAAGGTACTTCATGAAATGTGATGCAAATTATTTTATTATTTCTTCATTTAACTGGCAATTAAGCCGTCTGTAAAAAATAGAACTTATTTAATATTATAACAAGTAACAAAATTATCGAATACATTATATTGAAAAACATTTTATTGATAAAGTGGTGCATAACTAAATTGTATGTTGGTAATATATGTTGTTTATATTAAAGTGGTAAATAAATTAATAGCAAGGAATACTTCGAACTTTCAAAGAACTCAATGAAAAATTCTTCACCCCTTTTAGATTTTGTATGTTCTTTGGGAATGTCGTAAAAAAAGAAAACATTATTTGCATTTTATGAAATAACATGGGTTTTCATGTTAATTTTTTTGACCGTCACAATGAAAAATTCTCGTCATTAATGCGGAAAAGGATGTTCGATAGACTCTGCAACTCTAGTCTTACTTAAATATAGATATAAAAGAGGTTTATTACAAAATTTAAGGGCAGGGCAGGCAAACAGAAAAAAAACTTTTGCAAGAGGACAAGAGGACGAAAACATAAATTTGTACCAACGTGTTATTATTCGTTGAATTAAGTAAAAGAAAATGATGCACATCAAATGAAATGCACAACAAATATCGAATGGAACACAAGTGATTATTAATGCAACTAGTCTGTTTCATGGCGAGTTATATATGGCACGACAGATAAGTTAATAGACGTTCGATTAGACGTTGGTTGCAGATTTGCCATAGCAGTTTCGAAGAAGTTTCTCAGGGAACGATGAAATGCACTGGAACACGCCCAACGTGAAATGCGAAACCCTTTATTTTTGTTAAAAACAGACAGAGTTTGGCTCAGCGCGAGCAGTTTCGAACCGCTTAAGTTTGCTAAATATGCAATTAAATCGGTCGGCCACTGAAACATAATCTCATTGGTAGTTTTTTTTCAGCCGGATGTACGGCAATATTTAAATTTAATTTAATTACTGTGATTATTTGTCACGTTATATATATACAGTCGACGCTCGTTTTTCCGAACTCGTAGGGAACACTCAAATATTTCCTAAAATCGAAAGTTCGTAAAATAGAAAAACGTCAGAAATTATATGAATACGAACATTATTTATGTCTATTTTTATCAAACTGCCTTCTCTTCATTGATGAAGCAGTATTTCAAGATTATTTGCTACTTTTATGAAATAAAGTTATATATGTATTTTTTAAGTATACAAGAAATAAATGCAAATTTATGCACAAAAAATAATTTTATTACACAGAAAAATACGTTATCATACTTTGAAAACATAGACTGTATTACTTAGATGAAAATACATAGATAAAAAATTAGGAATGTAAATAATCACTTATCTTTTCTTGTTTTAAAATCACATTTTGGAAAATTCATGTTTCCATTTTATCTATGCTTGAAATCATTTCACAGTTTTTGTTCCTTTCAAAAAAAGTACCTTTGTCCTGACAACCACTCAGCTGCTTGTTTGGCTGTCGGTCGTTGGGTTATTTCATTTTCTTCTTGCTCAAAATCTGAAAGTTCTTCCTTTTTATTCATTATGTCAGCAATGATTTTTTCATCTGATAGCTCTTCCGTACAAATCACATCTGAATCTACATTCAAAAAGTCCTGGAATGAAATTTCAGGTAGCAGTGGGTTTCTTTTTCGGAGATCATTTATGAGTAACTACTCTTCACCCATATCGTTGGGTACATTTTCTTGATTTTCTTCAATTACGGTAGTAAAGCCTGTGTGTTGAAATGCTTTAGATATTATAGTCTCTTGAACATCATTCAAATACGTATTGACAAATGCATCGCGCTTCGAATCAATTTCGTAAGGCTGCTCCAACTCCAAGCCCATGACTACTCTTTGCAAAAGCACCCTACGACATATGGGTTTGAAATTCGTAATTACGCCCTGATCCATATGCTGCAAAACTGATGTTACAATTCGGTGGAAGAGACTCCACACGGATGGCTTTAAGATCTGAGACTTCAACGTGAGCTGAACTATTATCGACAATTAACAGAACTTTACATTTCTTCGATAGAAAGCGACGGCCCAAATCTCTTAACCATTTTTCATAAATGTGCCCAGTCATCCACGCATTTATGTTAGCATGGTATGCAGCTGGTAGTTTGTTAACATTTTTTAAACATCTAGGCGACTCTGTCCTGGTCTCCCTCTCGACTTACGAGACTTCACAGATTGAGTAGTCCAGGTGAAGATGGTCAATTACAGAACACAATCTTTTAACCAAAGTTCTCCGTTCCCCATTCAACATTGGCACCTGCTTGTTGAATAGGGATATTAGGGTCGAGAAAGACGCCCGAGCTTCACTCGCCAATCAGAGGCCTTCGACCCACCTGTCTTTAAAATCACTGATAAGTAACCACACAGACCACGTGATGCTACTTAAACTTGTTGCTATGCCTCCGAAAGAGGGTGGGGGAAACAACGCATTCTTAGAATGTACCTGCTGTCTCATTGCACCTGTTGAGAGTTTAATTGACGTTGGCACTGAGTTCCGATATTTTAAAAAACAGTTGCAGGTGTATGAAAACTGAGTTCTCAAAAAAGAGATTTTCATAATTTCTAGTTCTTAAATGAGAGCAAAAAATAACATTACATCTATGGGAGTGTATTTGAGGCCACTCACTAGTTCGTAAAATCGGAAGTGTTCGTTAAAAAGAGATCCGTAAAAACGAACGTATACTGTACAAATTTACAGTAATTTCAAAGCCCATTTATACCCATGACAACATTACAAGTTATATGCAGCATGACAGATACCATAATGACATATAGGGAGCAGTATCAAGAATAAACATTTGGAATAATTAAAGGCTCCAAATGACACGCTGCATATATTGTTATTCAAACAACTCTGTTGCTGTATTATTGTAATTTTATGTTCCTCTATATATGTTTTGTTCATTTTATATCATGTATCCTTTTTTTTGCTTAATTCATTGGCGAAACATCCCCTGTAGGGAAGTTCTTTTGCATTTTTGACCCCATGTTCTATTGCAAAAATGGCTTGTTTGTGTATTCCTCATCTACCCTTAAAGTCTGCAAGCGACCTTTTAGAACATCCTGTATAAATAATATTCTATTTGTTACATATAATAATCTTAGTTTCATTTAAAGTAGGAAATTCAACATTTTTGCACTTTTTCCAGCAAATATTCGTTGGGTGAATTCTACAATTAGTTAAAAACGAATTGGTAACATGGTGAAGTGGAACGCGCATAATCCTTAGGCTAGGTTCACAAGATGCTACAGTTCACTGATTGATGTTGGCGATGCTTAAAAGCTGTCAAAATTTAATAAGTTAATTCTTTTCCTTTCTAAGCGAAGAGAAGAAATAAAACAGCAATCATATTCATTTTTCCACTTATGAAATAAGAACACTGTCGAATTAAAAAAAGTGTTATGAGTAATACTGCTAAATTTTTATTGAAACCCTTTGGATACAGACCATACATCGAAGGTGCTAAGAATGCCGCACTTTCTCAAACGACTATCTGTCATTTTTTCCTATTTAGCCAGCCATTAAGCCGACTGTAAATAAACAAAGCAAAAAACAAATTCAAATCGAACAATACAAAAGGCTAACCAGATTATTATATTCCAGAATGCTTCATCGAAAAAGCGGTATATAAATATATTGTTCAATATTTTGTGTAATTTTTTGTGTTGCATGTTCCTTGGAAATATTAAAAAAACTTTTACATGAAATTTTACTGACAGTCACAGCAAAGATATTAGGCAAGTAATGAAAAATAAGACATTTCATATATTATTCAGCACTCCTTTTGAGTTAAATATAAATTAAATTTTAATTAAATAAGTTTAATTTAGCATATCCAAAAGTTTAAATTTCATTTGAATTGAGAAGTTTTACATTTTTGCAGATATTTCAAAGAATAATAATTGATTAAATGCTAAATTTAGGTAACTAGGAATTGGAGTATCATGGTTAAGCACAAATAGAGTAAACACCAGAGTCGGTTCATAAGATGCTACAACTCATTAGATTCATGTAGTTGATACTTATCTATCATAGGTGATAAGGTTTTCTATAGTATAACTAAATTAAGTATTTTATAGAAAACCGGATTTCATACTTTAACGGTAACATATAAAATCTAAATTTCATTCAAAGTGAGCAATTCCACAATTTTACACATACTGCAGAGAATGAAGTTTAAAAAAATACTTCAACTAGGTTAGTACGAATTGCCGTAACATGGTTAAGCGGACAGAACATAATCGTTAGATCAGGTACACAAGATACTGCAGGTTAGTTACTTGATGTAGATCTTCTTTAGTTGGTGCTTAAATATTTTTAAAACTGCATAAGATTATTCAAATTATCTTAAAGTGAAAAACAGATAAAATGGAAAATATTCATTTGGATTTTTATCGATTTATCATCACGGTTAGGCACCGTAGAAGTTCAAAGCTTTTCCCAGGCCTTACATTGGCGGTTATTGGAATACTTATCAAACTACACGACAAATGACTGCATTTTTTTCTATTTTAAGCCAGCAATTCAGCCGGCTGTAAACAAAAAGTAGATTCTAAAGGTAAAACTGAAACGTACCAATTAATAAACAAATTATATTAAAAAATATCTCACAGAAAAAGTGGTAAATAGAAAGACACATTCCAAACAACTGGCTAAATGTTAATTATACTTTATTTGGCACATATAGAAGTCTTGATTTCAGTTATAGTGAGAAACTCCGAATTTTTACACATTGAGCATCAAATGCTACAACTAGGTAATACGAAATGGCCTGACATGGTTGAGTGCACAAAACGTAATTATTAATAGGTTCACAAGTTGATGAAAACTAACTTGATGGTAAAATAACTTGATTTGGTAAAACTGACTTGACTTAGTTAACTTGATGAAAACAGACTTTAGGTGATGCTTGAAATTTTTCTAACCTAGTTAAATTAGGTCATATTCTCTTAAATGAAGGAAGAGAAAAAGGAAACATTCATTTGGTTTAGTTTAGTTATATTAACGTCCCGCTGTGAAGCAATACGAGGGTTATCTTGGGACGGACCTCTTAATTTTTAACCGCGATATATTCATTTGGATTTCTCCTAATACCAGACACACGGCCAGGAACTACTCTACAGTAGATTCTCAGCTGCACGCATACACGCCTAACATCAACGATGCTTGGAATGCCGTGCGTTCTGAAAGGAGATGATTAAGCCTACTGCAAATACAAATATTTCTTCATTTTCAAGTGTGGCAACATGAATAGTGAATAATTTATATTTAAAAACGTTTTATTGAAAAAGTGGTTAAAAATCCTACAGTTCAATAATTAGAAACCTTTCACGCTTTCAAATAACTCTAAAAAAAACTGAGTATACTATTTTTTTAGTATATTCCTTGATATTTCAACATAATAAAAAGCCTTGCATCGCAATCAATAAACTAGGTTTGCATGTGAAATATTGTGAGTCCGTCTGTATTACATTCTAACATGATAATGTTTATAGGTTGGATACTATATGTAAATTGTTTCATGCAATCCGTAATATGCATGTTGCCAAAATAGTACAAAACTCTCTACAGGGCAAACCGATGCAATTGGATTTATTATGTATTGATGGTAGGTACTTCTTAGATTGTAGGTGCTTAGAAAGAAAGGGTTTTTCAAAGATTTAATCAGATATTTAATGAAAAATTAATAGAAACTTTAACGTTTTTCCTTAACTTCTAAACATTTTAATGCACAAAACTTATTTTAACACCAATTTCATTCAAATTCGAAAGAATTTTGCTCTTCAGGTTAGTTAGGATATATTTGATGTCAATTTCATTTACGTTCGTTTGATTTATCTCCAATGAAATTTTCAAAATATTTAAATACATTTCGTAACAGTATACCATTTCAATGACTGCGTTGAAATACACGGAGTAGTGAAGACATGAAATGCATGTTTTGTGTGGCTGTTATCTTTGGTGTAAATAAGAGTAAATTCTTAAATTAATTTAAAGGCAGAAGAATCAAGGATCAATTATTATCATGCTATGATGTTTTCGGTCTAGACGATTGAATAACTTACTTAACTTGCACTCAAGGTGGCGCATCAAATATGGGCATGAGAACCAGCAGTTTAAGTAATTCCTCCCGCCGATGACGGGTCGAACCTCTTTCTAAGGGTTCGTTGCATGAGCCACAATGCCCGATTGATTGTCATGGTGGCAGAGTCATTCAGTTTTATCCACATGACTTGGCTGGCCGGAGCAATTCGTTTCTGATAGACGCTTGAATATTCATTTTTTGTATGTATGGAGTCATTCTTTTCCAGATTATAGCATCTGAGAAGCCTATCGAATTTCGATTTCCTGTCCCGATCAATTTAAAAACAAAGAGAAATTAGTTCCAGGACTAATTCCTTCCATCATATGTGACTTCTCCACTTCTCCCGGATCACTTGCATCAGAAGGTAAATATTTTACATCTCTAACTCGCAGTGAAAATTAAATACAATACCAAAATACCAGAAAGAAAATTTTGTTGCAATCCGTCTAAAAAAAACTGAACAATCTGTTAATGTTATGGAAGATTGGAATAAAAACCAAATGGTTTTGATTTTCAGTGGTTATCTTACACGAAACTGAAACTATCATTTGGATGGTAACATCAAAGATTTATCCCGCCATTTTCTGAGGTTCAAACATTTTCATCAGTAAAAGAAGTTTGTATGTGAAATATTTGTGAAATCACAGAAAAAATTATAGAAAAGATATACAAAATTGGACATTCTATAGGTCATGCAATGCTTGTCTTTAAATAAAAAAAGAGCTACATTTTATTTGACAGATAAAAAATTTTTTAGTATGAGTTAAAGTAAGAAACACTAAATTTTTACACATTGAACAGTGATTTAATCTTTTGTATTAAGCTAGGTCGCGAGCGACAAGGTGCGGCAACTCACTAACCAGATATAGACAGTCCCCGGGGCTACTTAAAAAATTTTCAAAACTCAGTAACTTCATTCACGTTCTCTAGAAGTGAAGAAAGGAAAAGAAAGCATTCAATAGAATTTTTACCCGAATTAATATGTTTATAGCTGAACCGAAACTGCTACTACTGAATTATTGTTTAAAAATGGCTACCAATGGGCACATGGCGCGAAATGTATTAAGAACACTGATGAAACAGTAGATCCTCCAAATTTCGTTAATACACCTTTTTTAAAACACGCCTCACATCGTTGGCGCTTGGGAGGACACACTTCCTGAAACGAGGTGCAAATGACTGCATTTTTCTTCATTTAGCCAGCAATTAAGCCGCCTTTAATTAAAGCTTCTATTTCTGTTCAAGATTCGCGCCACAATTTTATCGAATAACTTATATTATAAAGTGTTTTAATGATAAAGTGGTAAATAAATAAAATTTATATTGGTAATATATATATATATATATATATATATATATATATATTAAAGTGGTAGATAAATTAACATTAAGACATATTTCGAACTATCAAAGAACTCTATGCTAATTTTCTCCACCAATTTTCGTGTTTTATTCCTTGTGCATCTTAAAATAAGGAAAAAATAATTGCATCCTAAAAAATAATACGTGTTTGCATATTAACTTTTTGTAAATACCCTAGTGAAAACTATTCGACATTAGTGCAAAACAGAGTTTTCGATAAACTATGCAACGATAGTCTTACTTAAATACTGTTGAAATAAAAGTTTGTTAACAAAATTTTAAGGTAGGTCAGGAAAACGGAAAGTAACTTCTTTTTCAATAGAACATGATGTCAGAATCGTAAATGGATGCCCCAGAGCCTTTGTCAGTGAATTATGTAATGTAAAAGGCTGCACATAAGGCGAAATGCACAACCCAGATTGAGTAGAATATAAATTAATAATGATGCAACAACCTAGCTTTATAGCATGTAGTAATATGACAGATACGTTAATGGCAAAAAGGGACGTAGAATGGATGCCCCAAGGCCTTTGACAGTGAATTATGTAATGTAAAAGGATGCACATAAGGCGAAATGCACAACCCAGAATGAGTAGAATACAAATTAATAATAATGCAACAATCTAGTTTCATAGCATGTAGCAATATGACAGATACATTAGTGGCAAAAAGGGACGCAGTATGGATGGCCTAGGGCCTTTGTCAGTGAATTATGTAATGTAAAAGGATGCACATAAGACGAAATGCACAACCCAGATTGAGTAGAATATAGATTAATAATAATGCAACAACCTAGTTTCATAGCATGTAGATACGTGCTAATTTCATAGCATGTAGATACGTGCTACTTTCATAGCATGACAGATACGTTAATGGGGAAAAGGGACGCAGTATGGACAACAAATGATTAGAGTAATTAAGGATTCAAAGGATTTGCGTTCTGAGGCGATGCATACTTCTGATGTTGTTATTTATCCAACTGGGTTATTATATTGTAAACTTTTTCCATTTAATTTGTGTTGTATTTCATCTGTGTATACTCTCTTTAAGCTTCATTCATTGACAAAGACCTGAATCGAACAAAGGGGACTCACTTGTAAAGAATTCTCTTTGCATTTCAAATCTAACGATCAACTGCGAAAATGACTTTTTTCTATATGTCTGATATTACCTTCAAGTTCGTAAACGACCGTGAAGAACATCCTGTATAAATTACATTTTATTTGGCATATGTAATAGAGTGGATCGAAAATTCAAAGTGTGGGTAAAATAATCGGCATAGGGTGCAAAAGTTGTCTTTTAAGTGTGTTAGAATACATGCAAAATTTTTTCAACTTTGTTTAATATCTTCCGGTGCCCCAAGACGCTTAAATATTTGCAAAAAACGATTTTTATGCAAATTTCGAATTAAAAATCAAAAATTAAAAATGTGTTAAAGAAATGATTTTACAGGGAGAAAGGTAGCGGAAAGGGCAATGGAATGATAAAAATACCAACAAAAATTGGAAATTTATAGTAATGAAAAAATATCGTGTTTGTTCGATATCGCATTTTGTAAGTGTACAAATTTCGATGCATGTAAATGCCAAAAATACATGAAAATTCTACTTGCTGAGTGATTGTTTATGAAAGATCAAATATTAGAAAGGAAAATGGTTATTGGAGAAGTGGACGTAATTACTACTGAAAAAAAGAGAAAAGGAAAAAAAAAACAGATGGAAGACAAAAGAATAAAACGTAAAATGGTTAAAACTGATGCTGATGCTGCTCATGCTCAATCAATGGAGCTACTTGAGCTCAACACTATGTCTTCGTCCTTGTATACAGATACGGATGTAATTACCTTGGAATATCAATCATAAAATCGTTTAGATTTCCCTACCTTAGAAATGGTATGTGTTTGATATGGAATTTCAGATAGAGCAGCTGTTTCATTTGCCAGTGCTGTTTTACAAGACATTGGAATTGGACACGAAGGAGAGGCTTCGCATGTGGTAGATCGCAATAAAATTCGTAGACAGCGTAAAAAGCTTTAAAATTCAGTTGCAGAGTCTACTAAGTTAACAGTGTCTTGATCTCTTTTAACCGGATTATATTTCGATGGAAGAAAAGACAACACAAATGTGCTAATTAATAAGGACACAAAGTACTACCCAAAGACCACGAAGGAGGAACATTACACTCTTGTAAACGAACCTAACTCTGTGTATATCGGACATGTTATTGCTGGAAACAGGAGGAGCTAAAGCCATAGAAGAAGCAAAACTCAATTTTTTTGCATCAAATAATCTGCAATTAAATGGGCTAACAGTAATTGGATGCGATGGAACAAATGTTAATACTGGGAACAGGGGAGGTATTATTCGCTTGATAGAACTGGCCTCAATAGACCATTACAATGGTGAATTTGTTTGCTTCAAAAAAATGAGTTACCTCTCTGTCATCTACTAAACTCTTTGGATGTGCAACAACTCATCCTAAAGAATTTTTTCGACCAATTGGTAAAGCAATCAGAACCTGCGAGGTAATTTACCGAACCTGTAGCTAATTTTTCTTCTATAAATGTGGAGAATATATAGATAGAATGGTTCTCAGCAATGATCAGCAATATCTATATGATATTTACCAAGAGATATCACGTGGTGAATGTTATTCTCATCTGGCATTAAGAAAGCCTGATCCAGTTGCTCACTCAAAGTAACTAACAATTGCAGGTAGGATTTTAAGGTTGTATGTGGTCACAGAAAAGCATCTGACAATCTTATTAATCTTGCAACATATATTATGAAGGTGTGTGCAACTTGTATGGTTCCATGTGAAGACAAAGCCCTCCATAACAGAAGGAGTGCTGCATATTTGGAGACTTATTTCATTTTTTAGATATTTGGAACCCAATTTAAGAAATATACACACTTTTATTCAACGAAATAGCTTTTGTCATCCTGAAAATTTTCTATTGTCAATGCTCACAGATAACAGAGAGAATATAAGGTCTTTAGCACTATGAAAACTAATTTGTTCTAGAAATGAAAACAGAGGATCATCAGAATAAGAAGTTTTCAAGTACCAAAAATAGACTTTAAAGCAAAGGATGTTTTTGCACTTATTAACTGGCAACGAGTTGGACCTTTTGAACCACCTCTTTTGATGAATGTGCCATTTAAACTAATTTATTCCATGTTAAAAGTTAGATGGAGGAATGGTCAAAATATCCATGCCATACCCAAGCGGTAGAAAGATGTTTTCGCTTAGTGTCTGAAGCGTCGGAAAGTGTATATGGAGAGGAGAAGAGAAGAGACACGGCTTCATATTGAATAGGATACAATCAAGAATTATTATCAAGCTTTATAATACCAAAAAGTATTACATCCTTTAGAAATATGTAAATCTTCAAACTAATAGAATTAAAAAATCTATGATGCAAGTTCACTATTCATAAGTTTTGTGATTTATTGCTTGACTATTAAATTTATACTACATGTATTATTATAAAATTATAATTATTTATAATTTTATACTTTAATACTTGAATAATCTGACAATTTTTCAAATATTTTTCATTAATTCACAATTTTTAATAGATATTTGTAAAAATGTCAATTTTTAACTTTTTGGGGGGCTTTCGGGCCACCAGAAGGTATGAATGAATTTTCATAATAATAAAAAAACTTAAATTAATATACCCAAAACAAAACTTTCTTACCCGGCGCTAAAGGAAATTTTGAAAATATTTTTTCATAAATTTTCCAAAAAAGTGTCATTTTTAACTATTTTTGAGGCGCTTGGGGCACCGGAAGATATAAATGAATTTCAATAAAAAAAATTATATAAACTAATATACTTAAAACACAACTTTCCCGCCCCATGCCAAAAATAATTTCGAAAAAAATTTTTTTCCCTATACTTTTCGATCCACCCTAATATGTAATAACCTAAGATCATTTAATGTAAGAAACTCCACAAGTTTGTCCGTTGTGCAGCAAATAATCGTCAAGTGAATGCTACAATTGGTTAACTACGAATTGGCTAACATGGCTAAGGGGAGTAAAATTTTTTTAAGTTTCATAATTCTTTTAAATTTTCAATATTATTTTAAACGTTTTGATGCTTTTGAAGCTCAATAATCATATAAAATCATATTGAAGAGAAAAATTCCGTTTGGTCTATATGTTCCTTTTAATTGAAATATTTTGAAAAATTAAATTTACTAAATTACCTACAATTCTTTCGAATGTGATATTATAATTTCTAATTTTATTTGTGTATACACTGAAATATATTACACAAAACTGTTCGTGGATTTTAAGGTGCATTTAATATTTGTTTAAATATAAATTTTTTTTACCTTATTATGGGGTGAAAAATGAGGAAATTTAGCAATACCTTGTATATAAAAAAACTAAGCAACCTGACGCTCATTGCATCTTTTTTATCATATGTATAACGATAAAAATTTTAAAAAATTGAAAGCTCTGATATTTGATTAATTATTTGATAATTTGATTTATTAAGCTCTGATGAAACATGAAAATGAAGAAAAGTGCGACATGGATTAAAAGTCATTTAAAGTTGTCATTTGAGCATGTTTTCCATTTGCCATCGTAAATAAAAATCTAAATAACTTCTGAAATATTAAAAATACAAATTCGAAATTTTGATACAATATGTAGAAATATATAAGCCGACTGAAAATATGAAATTTCCTACAATAATAAATTTTAAAAGAAAACTTCATACTAAAAGAATGGAATATATTCATAAATGTAGGATTTGTCTCACTCAAGACGAAAATCCCACTTTTAACCATTTACGGGTGTTCGCAGGGTTTGTCTAGGGGGTTTGTTTGAGTTCATTAAAAAAATATTAAATAATGAGGAGGCCTCAGTAAAAACAAGTACAATTTATTTAACAATTAAACAGCAATTTACAGGGGGAAAGATATTTACAAATGTATGCACAAATCGGAAGTTAGGGAAAAGAACATGATTTCATATTTACCTAAAACTGAATTGATACTTAATGATAGACGGTGAATAGGTCAGTTAAATTAAAAAAGAGGTTAATTATTGAGATTTTAATAGTTAGCAACAATAAGTCAATTCTAGAGGAAAAGAGAAAAGGAATTAACCAACTAACGCCATTTCGTCTTACTTCGCAGTAGCGCTGGCGGCGTAAGTGTTAATGAATGCTCAACTCGGAATAGGAAAGAGAGAGATCTGCCGTCTGCGTCGTGAAATTCAATGCTTTCTGATTTTATTGGAACAAATGGGGCGCTTATAAACTCGTATCGTGAATGGGACATCTGGTGCCATCTACCGTGCAAGCTTTGTTTCTATCCTTCTTATTTTTAAAGTTTAATCATTTTTTCTTGTATTTTTATTGTTGTTTAACTGACGTGGAGATTGGTGAATTTTATTGTTTTCTGTACTGGTGAGAGACAACGGGTTCTGTTTTTGATCTCTTTTGTGGGAGTTTTAATGATACTTTACAAAAAATTTTATTGCCTCCTTGTTTTTACTGATGTGTTGTGCTGAGCTTGTACTTGTGTTTTGCTCATTTGGATGCATATTGGGGGCTCCTTCTTTTGAGTGTTTTCAATATTTTTAATATTGGTTCCAGATCTGGTGATAAAAATCAAACAAAATTCATTAATTTATGGTTCTCTCCAAGTGCAATATCGATTAATCGGCGTATTGTTTTTTCCTTGTGATTCTGTTCGTGTTTTAGGCTACTTTATTTATTTTTCTGTTGTCCCATTTTTGCAATGTTTGTAACGTTCTGTGCTGTGTCTGTGATGCTTTTGTGTGTGTCACATCATATTGATATTCTTCTATTGCTTTCATATTTCCACACCAATCTGCTTAACGCCTTACACACTTTCTGGTAGTCCGTACCGGTGTGGGTTTTAGATAAAAAAAATAATAAATGATTTTGCAAGCTGTGAAATTCAGTTTTTTACAATTCTTTTCTAAATTATGGTTTCTATTAAGATAAGCTCCACATTAGAGTTTCAACATAATAGTGGTAAATAGTTAAATTGGTCAATAGTAAGAAATATTTCTAACTTTCAAGAACAGCTCCTTCAAAAACTCTATTCCCCGTTTTTCGTAAAGTACTTTTGTTCGGTGGAAATGTGTTAAAAAGAGCTTTTCAACCATTATCAGTAAAATACAATTTGTTAGTCAAATACTTTTTGCACCAGTCACAGCAAAAATATTAGACAAGAATACAAAATAGGATAGTCAATAAATTATATAATACCTGAATTTGGTTGAATGATAAAAACAGTTTTATTTGGCAAAAATTTAAATAAAGTCTTAGTTTTATTTACAGTGAGAAATTCCACGATTTTATAAAATGAGCAGTTTAGATAACACTAATTGGCGTAACATGGTTTGGGTATACAAAACGTAATCATTAGACTAGTTTCACACAAGTAGCCACAACTCAGTAAACTGATCAATACCGTCTTTATGTGATAACGAAATTTTTCTAACCGGTTTAAGTTACATCATACTCTCTAAAAATTAATGAAAAAATAAAACATTCATTTGGATTCTCCCTCTTATTAGGCATAACGGTCAAGAATTCCACTACAATATATGCTCAACGTTTTTCCCAGACTTATTGTTACATGCCTTACATCGACACTGCTCGGAATGCCATGTCTTCTCAAAAGAGTTCGCAATGATTACATGTCTTGTTCTTTATCTTGTTCAGCAATGAAGCTTTCAAAGAACTCTTTAAAAGACAGAACACCGCATTTTTTGTGTTGTATATACATTGGAATTTTAACGCAAAAATGTAGGACAATATGTGTATATTCATCAGTGAAATAGGTTTGTAAGTGAAATAGTTCTTTGGGACGGTCTCAGGAATAATATAAGAAAAGTAAAGCAAAATAAAACGTTCGATAAACGATGCAACATTTTTTTTAGTTAAATATATAACTGACATTTTTTAAATAAATTTCAGTTGGCGAATGCCAGTGTCTAAGTTACAGTTAAACAAAAATATATCTACATTTTTGCATATCATGCAAAGACTAGCCGTTAGGTGAATGCCACAACTAGTTAACAAAGTAATTCTTGACAGAAATTAATCATTTGATGAGTTTCACAATGTTTTTCATCATTGTGAAACTCTTCAAATGATTAATAATTTCTCCTAAACTTGATATAGATCCCCCTTAGGTGTTGCATAAAAATTTTCAAATCAGGAGAAGTTCTTTCATGTTTTCTCAAGGCGAGAAAAATGAAAAAACATTCATTTGCATCTTACCTCTAGTTAAGAGCACGATAAGGAATAATGTTTTTCAGGCGCCGCTTATACTCGCCTTATATAGATGGGGTTAGAAATTCCACACTTACTCAAAAATACCAGGCTAAATTCAAACACATTCTGCTGATTGAACGAATTTTCCTGTAGAACGAATTAAGTATTTATGCTACGTAAGAGATGTTTCGTTTACGAGCATTTTAGACATTTGGCATTTGATGTAGAAAGATAATATACTTTTGTCATGTTGAAATGACAATGTTCTTTTGTTTTCACACTAAAATACAAATTTTTTTAACAGATTCAAATTTCAACAATTTCTATTTTTTAAATATAATAATTTTCTATATTGAATTTAAAATATTTAATCCACATTTATTTTAATCCTAAATGTGAATACTTTTATGTGTTTAATTTAAAATACTTAATCTACATTTATTTTGATTCTAATTATTAATAATTTTCTGAGTTTAATTTAAAAGCTTCCATTTCATGTGTAGTTATAACAGATACTTTGTTTTGATATTTTGCAAACCATTTTCTGAGAGCGAAAACCAAATTCCCAGCTGTTTTCCTCCCCTAATAATGCACGTGTTCAAAACCAATTATCGAAACCCAGACATTCTCAGTTTAAACGCAGTGGCAAATCCCACAATCATTTTCGGAGAATGACCAACAGAACCCGAGATCTCTGGATGTCATTCCGGAGCGGAAGTTCACTGCTGACACCTGACCTGTTTATTGAGGTTCAGAGCTCCTTAGGACTGCGGTCTTACTTTGTCAGGCGGAAACGATTGTCTAGTATACACTGACCACATGGAATGACACGCCCCATATCCGCTCTGCGTTGACAGCTAGGGAGCAATAATTTCTTAAAATCTCCCCCTTTTCCCAATTAAAGGAAAATTCTGGATTCGCTGCAGATAACAAGACTCCAATTCGACAAGGAGTCGGCAATTAACTGCGCGAAATAACCACTCGTGAAGTATTTGGCTAGATTGGCTTCCCTTGGCGGATAAAATTTAACTCTCCTTGTGCCTTTGACCTTTTAAAATATTGGCAAGTTGGCATGGCCCCGGGCGATTCAAAATGGCTGGCTTGTGAGTTGTGGAGGGAGACGAAAATTGGTTTTTGAAAAGGTTTTTTTCGGAAGAAAATAAATAGCAAGGAGAGTGGCATGATAGATGAAAAAGTTACCACCAATTGCTGAGAGGCTTTGCTGAAAAAGAACACCACTTCAACTATGGAGTAACGGTGACACAGGCGATGCTGGCCGTTGTATCGGCTTTTCGTATGGATTGCTGGAGGGCCTGTTAGGCCTAGAGGACCTTCGTAGTGGTTCCGAGTTGACGCCCTGCTACTTAATACTTGAGATAACCCACCTGAAAATGTCTAGTAGCCACCTGAAGATATCCATTGTCCCATTTAAGATGCGGACCCATACCTACTGAGTTCCTGGCTGACCCACCTGAAGATGTTAAGATGCCGGAGACTTACATAAATGCCACAAAAAGTGCCAACACCCACTGAGAACCGCTGTGTCAGATGCTTCCAGTCCCGCATTGTGCAAGACACCAACTGGAAGGAAAATGAAGGATGCCTAGTAGCCACCTGAAAATGGGAGATGCTTATAAAGCCTGTTGGAGCCCCAATTACTCCCCTTGAAGATGTCCAGACTGCGAGAGACATTCCGGATGTTTCCAGCCGGACCCCCAGTGATTTTCATTTAAAGCCAGATGAATCCCATGGGGAGTCGCCATGCATCACAAAAGATAAGTTCTAAAATTTAGCTTCACATTAAAATTGATGTATCAAAGTGAATTAAAATCTAGTATTAAGATTAAATAAATTAGGTAAAGTATAGGCTGAATTTGACTTTCACTCAAATAATTCTTGCACTGGACTGTTAGTTGTTTTCATATTTAAATCATTATTATTTTGCAAGGTATCAGTGCATGCTCAAATTTAAGAATATATCTAGTCTAAGTGACATCTCTAGTTAAATGAAGTTTTGTTTTTTAAATTAAAAAACATAAATTCTAAATGTTTTTGAGTGTCCACATTATATGAATTGTCATCCAAGTTTAAATTTTGAGAGCAAATATGTTGATTTAGAGTGTTTGTTTTTTGTTATCAAAGATAAAACTGCCCATCTCAATACTATATCAACTCAAATGCAAGTAAAATAATGACATGTGCACCCACTGACATTATATGCAAGAAATTTCATATAATGAATTGACATAATTTATGTGAAGTAGTGTTTGATGCTCATCTGACTTGAAAACATGTGCTATGTTTTAATAAGTAAATGCATGTAAGTGGAAGGGCCCTATCCCAGATAGCACGTAAGTTTGCAGTAAGTTTGATTTTGACTTGTCATGGCAAAATTTGACGCGTCAAACTAGAATCGAACTTGTAGCAAGTTCGATGTGACAAATAGCGCCACCTCTTTGCAAATCAAACTTGCTGCAATTTTGCAAAACAAGCTTCCTGCAAAGATAGCACAATAAAGAGATAATTATCTTTGTCTCTGTTTTAAAAAACATCCGATTTTTAATAGCATCTCCTAGACCGTAATTCTTTTTTATTAATTCTATAAATCAATGATAATTTGTGAAAAAGATAACTTTTTTATAAAAAAAATTTTTGAAACATTTTCCATCTTTTTACTAAATATATCACTCTCACTTTAAGGAAAACTATATCGCCTTTTTCTTAATGTTGAAATTTTAACGTTTATAAACAAAATTAAATATAAAAAACAGTCAGTGTTTGTTGAACAATAATAACTAGACATTTTGTCCCATTTTAAAGTAATTACTTTTGAACTCTAATTTCATAATTTATTTTACTAGCAAAACGTAGTTATTAGCAAAAATCGCTCTCTCTTTGACTTCAAATCATATTCTCAACTCAAAAAATTAATGAAATCCAGAAAATAGTTAAAAATAAATCGTATACGAATCGAATCTAACGATGTATTAGCGAAATCTATCTTCTCGTCGCAGCGTTCGACTGGCTCAATGGTTAGCGTCTCCGCTTCGGAACCGGGAGGTCGCGAGTTCTATCCTGGGTTGTGTTTCGTACTTTGTTTTTGCTTTAATTTGCAATAAGTTTGCACGGCAAGTTTGCTGCAAGTTCGTTTCATGGTGACTTCGGAGCTTTCGTTAACTTGCTGCAAGCTTACTGCAAGCTTGCACTCTTGTCATGACAAATTTGTGGCAAACTTGCATTCTTGTCATGACAAATTTGTGGCAAGCTTGCTGCAAACTAAAATTGCTATCTGGGATCCAAATTAGAATGTTAGATTTTGTTCTGTGTGTTTGAATGATTCATATATTTAGCCTAAACATTACTAGATCTTTAATAAATTGTTTTATTTTTCTAAATATGCTTCTGTCATAATTTATCTCATAACACACTGACTTCAGGATAATTAACCCGATCTGACTTTTTCTTAAATTTGTATTTTAGAACGTGGATGTTTAAATTTAAAACCATACACAACGCAATGCTTTTCTTTTGGCCATTGGCTTATAACATATAAAATTTATCATGGTGTGGTGATCTGTAACTCAAAAATTCTAATCACTTGCCTTCAGATTTCAAGTGTTCTGTCATTGTTGATTTTTAAAGTTAAAATTTATTGTAGGCATATTGTATTATTGTAATAATTATATTTGTGTTTAAAATTCTAAAACAATTGTACACCACTGCCACCACCTTTCATCTTAATAACTTCATCATTACACTGGACATGAGAATGGGCAACCTGCTTTGCTTACGTGATTAATTAGAATGTTTACAATGAAATGTAATCGAACCCCATTTAGCCTACTAGTTCATGCTGCTAAATCCACTACGTCGCAACTCTGTAAAACTGATTAATGATGATGCGATACTCGAAGAATATGCTCGATAAGAAGGGGAAGCATAAGATGATGTGCTTTTTACGATAGATTATATGCACAGTTACGCTTGTCAAGTAAGGTGAAAAAGTAAGGTAAGTTTCGTGAGGTTTTCTTATTGAACATAATAAAAGTCCACTGTGGTTTGGGGGAGAGCTCTCGCCTCCCTCCTGGATTTCTTCTCCCCTTCTTTGATTTCCCAAAAGTCTCGAAAACTATTCGATCTTCAAAGTACGAGTTGTATATGACATTTAAGAGCTTAAAATTCCCTTTAAGTTTGATTCTTTTACTTTTGTTTTACTTTAAATAGTTGCCGATATAATCAGTCTCAATGTTTTTAGAATCACAAAATCTGCAGCTACGGGAGCCACTATGCGATGAATTTGCACTTTTCTTGGCATTTATATATATTTCTAATTCAATGTTTTTCTTTCATGTATACAAACTTTACTTTGAGAAGTTGGTGAAGACTTGTGGCTTCCAATAAGAAACAATAAACAACAGCTGGAAAATTAAAGCACAATGGATGCCATATTTAGATATGGTATCGCTTGTATAAGACTATATTTCTACTGAATGCTAATGTGACTCGCATTGTGACTTTTTACCGGAAGTGTGTGGCACGCATGAACCCTTATTTCCATGCTAGCGGTTATGCATTGTATCTTAAGCAAAATCGTATTTATTTTCATGATATGATTAATCTATAGGATGTTTTAATTTCGGATTACCAGAAACTCGTCAAAATAAATTATTAATTTTTGTAACATTAAAAGCAGTGATTCTTATTATAGCCGCACTTGATCTGATGTGTTTATTTAGCAAAGCATGTTGAGATTTATGGAAAATACTTGGAGTCGAAAAAGAGGGCGAGGAATTACAGGCAGTGGATTGAGTCTGTGGATTAGTGATATAACAACAGATGCTCAATGAATTTCCAAATTAAATTGGAACAGCGCAGTTGACGTGTGGCCATGATGTATGAACAAGCCAACTATAAGAAGACATAAAAATCGACAGTCTGCATTTAATACAAATACATTTTTTTCTGAAAATTGATGCTGAAGTCGTAGGAGAAATATCAAGGACGGTTGTTGAATTTGGACCACCTGTCTATTTTTTGATGTACAGAGTTGGAGATCTAATTTATGTAAAAGAAAAAAACTAATAGTCTTTTTGTATTTTATTTCATTTCAAAACATTTTACTTAACTTTTCATGAAGGACACTTTAACCCTCTCACACCGAGCGAGGCAGTCCAGGGCGGTCTAAAAATTTCCCTTTAACTACAGGGAATCCCGGTCTGAGGCGTTTGGCTTCTTTTGAGGGGAGGTGAGGTTCTGAGATCGCTTAGGAGATAAGCGCTGCAGGGGTCCAATTATCCTTCCCAACCAGAGTCCATTTCCGTGCGCCTTAAGGGAAAATTATGGCAAGGTGTGGGGGTGGGGTAAATGTCCACCCAGGTTGGGAGACTCCAATTCATGTCGTATCCTTCCAAAAAGGCCCAGTTTTAAAGGGACTAGAAGAAACAAGTCGCCTCGGGATTAAAGAGTTAAACGGATAAATCTTTTTACTCCACAGTGGTTGGTAGTTCCTTATGGTTCAGGACTTCAGTACCTCTCCATAATTTCAACCCCTGAATTTTTCATTAATAACAAACTATGACTTCATCGAGCAAGCGAATAGTATCTCGGAGCCTAAGATTTGTTTAGTAAATTGAATAGAAAATTGCTAAAACAAGAGAAAGAGACTCAATTAAGAAAGATTAATTTTTTAACTTATGGGTATTCTCCACAGGTTCGGTTTGTGTTCACAGGAATGTTGTGTTTGCGGTGATAAAGATGATCGAGACCACTCGCAACAGACTGCCCAGTGACAAAACCTTTTCATTTCATCAAACCATGAGTTGAAATCCTATCGACGTGGTGCGAAAACATTGTTCATGAGAAAAGATCCCTGGCACGACTCATGAATATTATGAAGATCTTACTTGAACGAAAGCATTATATCATCATTGAATTAAGGAAGACTTTTCTTGCATCCAGCAGCCATCAAGACATACATTGGAGATTTTCACCGTATACTTTGCGTGTTAATTGTCGTTGTTGTTTTAATATTTTATGTTTTACCTTCCTATCTGTAGTTATTCTTTACGCCGGGGGTTAACCGTAAACCTTCCGGTCGGTACCTTCCAGGTGGATTAATTATAAAACAATTTATTTATTATTAAATATATCTCATTAACTTGAAAAATGTTTTGAGGTTCCTGTTACGTAAAAATTGATTCAAAATTTGTCTACTTACGTTTAACGGTGGATGGAGAGTTAAATATTCATTTTTTTTATCTTCCTAATGATTAATTTTGAATCATTCGATAATTTATTAATAACTTATGAAAAAAATTAGATTTGTGCGGTTTTCAAAAAACTTTTTGCATGGTTTGAAATATCTCTAATGAAACGCAACGTTCGTGGCACAGAAATTGTTCTTATTACTTATTATCGAATGGCGACGATCGGATTGTTTACAAAACAACACCAATAGCCTTCGCAATGTTAAGCATAACTTCATAAGAATAACCTACTTCTATATTCGTTCTCTGCCGTAAAACAAATTTTTCTCTCAAGCAATGCGTTTAAGATGTTGAGTTCACAATATGTTTTACAATATAATGAAACTTTTGATGAAATAATTCAAAATATATCAGTTAGAAATGAAGCAGACGGGCTTAGGCGGGTCATAGACATTCAGGTCAACGTCAATATTTTTTAAGTTAAAGACTTGGGTTTTTTTTAAGAAAAAGTTCATTCAAAAAGTTACAAATAAATTTTATCAAACCCTACCAAAATTCGTCTGTTGAAATCTAGAAATTGGTACATACTCCTAAAATCCTGCCAAGTCCCCAAAGCAGTATTACCTTTGATGAATTGGCGACAAGGAAGTGCAGCGGTCAAGTTCTTGCATTTAGCGATTTGGCTGCGTTTTAGGTGTGTGTACCGACTTCTCTATATCAACAAATTCAGCAATATCTAAAATTCCAAAGTACGATTTAAATGATAGTCGAAACCCCAAAAAACCCTGTTTCATCTCCGAACTGTACGTCCCGATAGTATGATCACCAAGACATGACACTTCTAACCCAACAGTTATATACATGATGCTTCTATTGAAAAAGTGGTTAATGAATATATTGTTAAATACAAAGAAATATTTCAAACTTAATTCCATGAGAAAGAGTACATGTTCTTTATGGGATTTTTCTTCCTTGAAAATGAAAATAAATAAAAACCGCAATTTTTGCATCATTGTCAGTAAAATATGCATGTGATTTGAAAACGACCATTGCTGGGCACATGGAGCGCAGCTCGTTAAGAGAAATGTTGCTACAGCAGATTCTCCAAGTTTAACCCAGACATCACTGAAACACGCCTCACTTGGACGATGCTTGGAACGACGCATCTTAGAAAACGAGTTGCAAATGTTTGCCTTTCTTTCATTTAGCCAACTGTAAGTAAAAAGATTTTCTCATTCGAATAACGAACTGCAACATTATCGAATACATCTTATACAAAAAAGCTTTTTTGATCAAGTGGCAAATAAATAAATAGTATGGTGGTAATATATGGAGTTAATATTAAAGTGGTAAATAATTTAATAGTAAAAAATATTTCGAACTGTCAAAGAACTCTACGAAAACAATTTACCACTTTTTTTGTTACATGTCCCTTGTGAATGTTTTTAAAAAATAAAACAATATTTGCATCTTAAGCAATAATTCGGGTTTGTATGTGAAATTTGTATGTGACAATAGCTGTGAAAAATGTTCGACAATATTGCAAAATAGAACGTAAGTCAAATATTTTTTTTTAAAAATCGCAGCAAAAATGTTAGAAAATTAAATCAAAAAAGGACATTTTATAAATTATAAAGTCATTTCATATCATTTAGTTGCATACTTTAATGCAACTAAATGTTTGCACATAATCGAAACGAATATAATCTTTGCGTGAATGTTACAAATAGATATCTAAGAATTGGCACAATACGGTTAAGCCCGCAGAGTGTATTCATTAGGCTGGATTCACAAGGTGCTATATTTCACTAGCTTGATATAGATTGTCTCTAAGTGGTGCTTTAAAAATTTCAAACCTAGATAAGATCACTCACATTCCCTCAATGTAAATAACGGAAGAGGAAGCATTCATTAGAATTTTTACTCGAAATAACACGTTAAGAGCTGCATCAAACTGCTCCTACAAAGCTATTGTTTGAAAATGACCACCGGTGAACACATAGCACGAAATGTGTAAAGAATACTGTTAGCAACAATGCTGAAACAGTAGATGCTCAAAGAAATCCAAACAACGCAAATATTTTTCCAGATTCACTGATACACTCATCAAATGAACGGTATCTGAAATAACCCACAGAGAAGGAGAATTAGAGGTCTCACTCCGCAATTTGATCAGCGCCCCCACTCGCTAACAAAGAGAACTAGCCACTTCGATATCCGCGCCGTTTCAAACGGAAAACCAAGGTCCCCGCCATGTTTGTTGTGTTCGATGTCGATCTTCGTAAGAATAGGTAAGTTTAATACATGTTTCCTAACTTATATAAACGTAGATAATCAAAAATTTGTAACATTTAGTTCCGCTTTTATAAATAAAATAACGAAATTTAGTTTAGTTTTTTGCATACTCATTTATTCTGGTTGATTCCTTTGTTGGCGTACTGTCTATGTGAAGTGCAATGTTAAAAAAGCTGCCATTAGGGTCTATGGGAGTGAGACATCCGATTCTTCTTCTCTATGAAATAATCCACCCTCTCAAACGATCTTCAAAGAATTTCCTTTTTTTTCATTTAGTCAGCAATTAAGCCGACTGTAAACGAATTACATTATTTTCACAGGAATAATGAACTACGACATTATCAAATAAATGATATTCGAAAAAGTGTTACTTATAAAGTGGTAAATAACTCAATTGTTTGGTGGTAATTCCTTGCATGTATATTAAAGTGGAATAATAAATTAAACTTAAGAAATATTTTGAACTTTTAAAGAACTCAATGAATGCTTTGTATCCGTTTTTTGTGTCGTATGTTCCTTGGAAATGTCTTAAATGAAAAGAGAACAAATTTTCGTAGTTTAACAAGCAACAACACCTATCTCATTTTTCTGAAATCTCAAAGAGGAAGAAAATACTCAATTTTTCGTAAGTAATAAGAAATATTTCTGAGTATTTTTAACATCCAATATAAACATGAGTCTACATGTCCTACCAGATGTGAAAAAAGTCAGAAATATTCGTTATTGATTGTGAAAAATTGAGTATTTCCTTCCTCTTTGAAATTTCAAAAAATTGAGATAGGTAGTCTTGCTTGTTTATGACAACTTGCACCTTAAACAATAATACGAGTTTCCATGGAAATTTGATTGTGACCATCACAGTGAAAAATGTTCAACAATAATGCAAAATGGGACATTTTATAAACTGCACAACTCTAGTATTACTTCAATACAGTGGGTTCAAAAAAGATGTTTACAAAACTTAAGGGTAGTCAGGCAAAGAGAAACAAACTTCTTTTCAATACAACTTGAGGTCAGAAATATGAATGGGTTCCAGAGAGCCCTTTGCTAGTGAATTATGTAAGACAAAAGGATACAAGCAAAAACCCAGTTTTGTTGGTAGTAATATGCAGCATGACAGAAACTTTAATGGCAATTAGGACGGAGTATGAACAACCAATGCTTGGAGTACTTAAATTGAGTGTTCAAAGGACTTGCTGTCTGAGGAGATACACGCTTGTAAGTTGTTATTCAAGAAACTGGGTTATTTTGCTATTGTAAGTTTGTATTTCATTCAATTTGAGTTCAACATTTCATCTGGTGTATAATTTTTTTTACTTCATTCACTGACAAAGACCTACATCGAAGAAGGGGGATTCACATTTAGCGAAACCGCTTTGCATTTCAAACCCCATGTTCTATTGCGAAAATGACTTGTTTCTATGTGTCGGATATTATCCTCAAGTTGGTAAATGAGCTTTAAGAACACCCTGTTTAAATTATATTTTATTTAGAACGTGTAATAATCTTAGTGCCTGTAACCTTCTGATTCCTAATATTAGTCCCTGAATAATATTATATAAACAAAAATAATTTTATTCATTTAATAATAACAAATAAACAATTTTTCAATCTCTCCTACACATTTTTCCCTGTTAAATCGTTTCTTTAACGCATCTTTTATTTTTAATTCAAAATTCGCATAAAAACGGTTTTTTGCAAATATTTTAGTGTCTTGTGGCACCGGAAGAAATTAAACAAAGTTGAAAAAATTTTGCATGTGTGCTAATAGACTTAAAAGTCAACTTTTTCACCTTACGCTGATTATCCTATCCGCACTTTGAATTTTTGATCAACCCTACCAGGCAACTCATTTGAAAAAGGGATGTCAAAACATCAGACAAAAAAGGAGACTATTAGAAAGTACAGACTTGTACTCTTATGGAAGTGGCAGGGGGAAAGAAAAAGTCCGAGCTCTGCCTGCCTGGCCAGTTGCGTCCGATGGAGGATTGTGAAAATCTTAAAAAATACAGTTAAGGGAGGAAAAATCTGGCGATCGTGGTGTTCATGCGATTTGAGTATCTCTGTCGTTCCAGTGTCCAAGTAGAGTGGTCTGCAGACCATTACTTGAACCGTACTATGATGTAAATTAACAAGTAGTCAATTTTAGATACTCAGTAAATATCAAAAAAAAAAAAATTGGCGTAGCACAGTTACGTATGTCACTTCAACATGGACTGACAATGTTACGCATTTGGCAGTTAATGATGCAAGAATTCTAAACTTTCAGTCATGGCAAAGGACATTCTACTTTTCTCAAATTATTTATTGGAATGTTTACAAAAACATTAATCCAACTACATTTTGTCTACCAGTTGATCCAGCTAAATCCATAGCATCGCAACTCTGTAGAACAAATTCACGTTTACGTTATACCAGTCAACTTTAAATGACATGCGCAATTACGATTAACAAGTCACTGAATTGATAACACTGAAGATCACTTTCATGAAACTTTTATGGATTTTATGTTAGGTGTTTTCAGTAGATGATAATATTTGTCTCCTTTTCATTATGTATTGAAATATAGACAAATATAATTTTCAAGAGTATATTAATTTTAAGAGGAGTCGGAACCCTAAATCCGTTAACCCTAACCCTGTTACTTAAATGTACCTTTTCTCAAAATCTGTTATAGATTAATGTTTGACATTTTTTATACAAGTAAAGTACATCTTTCTCATTATACTAAAATGATTTTTTTTAAAAATCAAAAATTTATATTTTACAAATTCTTTTGTGTCAAAAAAATGTTAAATTGGTCACTTCCATGTACCTTTTCTCAAAATCTGTTATAGATACATGTTTGAAATATTTATAGATGCAAAGTACACTTTTCTCATTACACTGAAATGAGCTTTTGGTTAATTTATAATTTTTTATAAATTTACAAAATATGTAATTAGACATAAGGAAAATTTACCCTATTTTTACAGGAAAGAAATAGTACAAAATAAAGCTTTGGGTTTTAAAAAAAAGCTCATTTCAGTATATTGAGAAAGATGTACATTACTTGTATAAAAAATTTCAAACATGAATCTATAACAGATTTTTAGAAAAGGTATATCGAAGGAACAGGGTTAGGGTTAACGGACTTATGGTTGCAATTCCCTTAATTATTTGCCACTAACTCAAAACAAGAAAATATATTAAATTTCAATAATAAAAATCAATCGCAGCTGTTATCGTTATCCAATATTACTTCCGAATCTCTATGAAACCATTTCAAATCAGAAGGAAGAAAATATGAAAATTCTAAATGCTCGAATTTCGATATGGAATATCTACAACGCTTAATTCAGAAACACCTTTTTGACTAGTGTCATTTTTGTGAATATTCACCAAACGTTAAGCTGTTTCTATTACATTTTAGCATGATAGCGTTCAGAGGCTGCATATTATCTCTAAATTGTGTCTTGGAATATGTAATATGCATTTTTCAAAATCGTTTAAAATGCTCTGCAGGGCATGACGATTCACTAGAATCAACAATTTTTAGAAAGTAGCTTCTCTTTGGGTTTCAAGATATTCTTAGATAATTAATAAATTTCATTCGAAATTTTTAAGTTTTTTATTAATAATTACGAAGCATCTGAACCCTTTATATTCCACGTTCAAATCAAAAAGACTGTCGCATCAGCTTAGTCAGAATAAGTCGATATCACTTTTATTTCAGTCCGTTTTATCTGACTTCATTAAGTTTTTCAAAATATTTTCAAATATATTTGGCAACAAAAATTTTCACTATTACTATAACTATGTTTAAACACACGCGAATAGCGAAGACATAAAATGTACTTTTTGTGTTTCTGTAATTCATTGCTTTAAATAAGAGTATATTTTTAAATTATTTCAAAGTCAAACGAATCAACCCTAATATATTGACATGCTATGAAGTTTCGTAATAGGCGTTTGAATATCAATTTTTTATGTAGGGAGGTATTTTTCTCTAGATTGATGATGAAATAGCCTGTCGAACTTCGGTTTCCAGTCTCGGTCAGTTTGAAAATAAGGAGAAATTAGTGCCAACACAGATCCCTTACATCATGTATGTCCTCTCCACTGTTCACCTCTGGATCACTAGTTTCAGGAATTTAATTACTCTACGCAGATCTGTGCATTCCTAAGAGACTCGAAAACATTAAAGACATTCATTAAAGGCATAGGGTGCTGCCACACCAGGAGATGAATTGTATTGCAGTTCTTATTAGGGATTGGCATTCAGTTGATATTGTATAACCAAGGCACATTGTAATCAGTGTGTGTATCATAATGTCCCCTTTTCTTTGAAATTATTTTTTTAAAAATTTCTCCGCATATGCCTATTCAACTGACAGGGGATATTCACGATTCCTATTTTTGTAGGAAATTAAATGCAGTTTAATTTTATACTGAAGGTTTTTCGCTAGGATCCATAGTTTTCGAAATATTTAAGAAAAAACTGAGAAATCTCCCCTTTCAGCACCCCTGTACCCCTACGCACCCTCCACCAGCAGGGGCTTTTAGTGTTTCGTTTAGGGCACTCTCCCCAACAACTGTGCCGAATTTCAAAACTACACCATTTTTTAAATTTACAAATTCGTTGACTGGACTATGAGTAGATGAAAACTTGTGAAGGGAGCATAATTGTTCATCATATCGGTTTGTCACCCCCCCCCCGCTCCGACATATAATACTACACTTGTATACTTATCATATAGGCAGGGTGTTTTTATGAGGGTTGTTGATTCAACACTTTTAATCGATTTTACAATTACAATAAGGTATTTTAGAAATATTAGCTTTTAAATCCTCCTGTATCTTATAAACTATTGATGCTACACAATAAATGTAGGACATTTTTATAGGAAATTTCATGTAATTTAATTTTGTAATTGAGTTTTTTTCGATATATCCCATAGTTTTCTATATATTCAAGAGAAACTGAAACTGTTGTACACACATGCTCAACAAACCCTCTAATACGTATCCCTGATCCTTAGTCATCAAAACTTTTTCACTCAACGACCGAACCCCGCACTTTAGGGTTAGAAGTGCGATGCCTTGGCCACTATGCTATCGGGATGTAATAATACCTATAATAGATATTATTAGGCATTTAACAATAATAATGATAAACGAATAATATTCTTTTCACCACGATAATTCACAGTCTACCTTCAATCCAACGACACTCTTTCTACCAGTTGATGCTGCTAATCTCCCAGCATCTGATCTTCATAGAATGATTTCATGATCAAGTGTTGTATGATATATGCTCTCAAGTTGGAAGAAAATCGAAGTGGAATGTTGCAGAATTCGGAAATCTCAATATTTTTAATGTAAAATGATAGACACGTAATATTAGTAAAAAAGTATAAGTAGAAGTTTGTAGATTTCAAAAAAGTGATTATTCTTTTATGAAATATACTTTAAAGTAGAAAGAATGGGTTATATATAAAATAAGATGGTCATCCGTATAATTAAAGATATTTTTTCTCAAATTAATTCAAGAATTTTTTAAGCATAATTAAAGCAAAAGTATTACTTATTATAAACTTCACTCTAGCATATAAACCAGCATGTATGGATTATAGTAATTTTATCCACTCCATCATTTCTTCATCTTTGTTTCTTCCTTACATATGATACAAAACACGAAGGCTGGATTTGTGTTCTTTTTGAACCAACATTTGTTTTCCTCAACGTATTTTTATTGTCTGTTTCCTTTCGTTATGTTCGAGATAAAAGACTAAATAATTTATACAGTTCAATTTAGGGAACTGTTTCTAAACCAATCTGAGCAATTTTTTGGACATTTCAAAACACACCTCACATTACCTTAAAGATATATTATTAAAATTCTTTGATCAAATTCTAAAAAAATGAGTTTCATATGTGGGGATAAAATAACATATTTTACCTTTTACTTTAAAATAGCGTAAACACTATGAGTCTTTTGTTCGAAAGTTTAATTGATGATATGTAAATGTAAACACGTGTTCTCTAACTGTAGCCAAGCAACATTTTCTCTAAAAGATTATTCCAGAAACAGCATTTACATCATTGTTACGTAAGTTGCCTATTTTAAGGACCAAATATTCCAAAGACTATAAGTTACATTGCTAGTTCAATTTACGGGACTGTCCAAATTCGAGAAATCACCCTAAGACAACTTGCTGTCAGATTTTGTTTAACGTTAGTAATTATACGTTTGTCAAGTTTTTGGTGCCAGGCGAATTGATACAAATTCGATCACCTTAATGTCTATCTTATTGCTTTCATATTTTAATAATATTTATCTAGTTTTCAGTAGATATTGAAATATGGAGGAGTAATTATTGAAAAAGTACATTAGTTTTAAAAGCAAAAAAGTGCAAATAAAGAAATATATATTCGTTCTGCAGACGATAATTTTCGAAATGATAGAATTCTTATAATATTTGGATTAAATAGAAAACAATAATAAATTAATGAAGTGTTTTAAGAAAAAAATTATAGAATATTTTTATCATGGAATGAGCCTCCTTACTTTACAATAGCTGATGAATGAAACTCAAATTATATGCCGAAGTTTAGTTTAGTTATATCAACGTCCGGTGTTGAAGCAAGATGAGCGATATTTTGAGACGAATCTCATAACTTTCAACATCATAACTTTCAAGATGACGAGGATAACGCATGAACTATCATGCCTCTTTTGAAACTTCCGCACTACACCATTGTGCGGACGTTTTAGAGGACAACAAGCGTCCATACATGGCGAATCCTCAGTGAAATAGGGTTCCGAAACTTGCCTGAGGCCCGAAGGAGAGACCTTAACACAAGGTGACCAAGGCCCAAAAGTATTTGGAAACCTGAGTAAACACTCCATTTGAAGCTTTATCAGTAAAATAGGTTTGTGTGCGAATACATTTGGGCCTTCAAAAGCAAAATTATTGGACAATAATGTAAAACAGGACATTCGATAAATTTCACAACAATTTTCTTTAGCAAAATGCAGGGTGTTCAGAAAAGTCAGTTACAAATTTTAATCGTAGGTTAGGGATAAAGAAGCAAATCATTTTTAAAAATGAAAATGAGGCTGGAAACGTAAAGGGTTGAAGCTACAGACGACCGTTTATCAGTGAATTATTAAGGAAACGAAAACAATACACGAAATAATATGTATAACATAGATTTCTTGTAATACAAATTTACAGTAATTCAAAACCCCAGTGATACTAATGGCAACATTACAAGTCTTTTGCAGCATGACAGATACCATACTGACATATAGGTAGCAGTATCAAGAATAAACATTTGGAATAATTAAAGGGTTCAAATGACACGCTGCATATACTGTTATTCAAAAAACTCTGTTGCTGTATTATTGTAAATTTATGTTCCTCTATATTTGTGTTGTTCATTTTATATCATGTATAGTTTTTTTTACTTAATTCATTGGCGAAACATATCCTGCAGCAAATCTCCTTTGTATTTTTGACCCCATGTTCTAATGCGAAAATGATTTGTTTGCGTATTCCTCATCTATCCTTAAAGTCCGTAATCGTCATTTTAGAACACCCTGTATAAATTAAATTTTATTTGGTACAAATCTTAGTTTCATTTACAGAAAGAAATTCCACATTTTTACGCGTTTTCCAGCAAATAATCATTTGGTGAATGCTACAATTATTTAAAAACGAATTGTCGGTAAATGGTTAAGTGCAACGAACGTAATCTCTAGGCTATGTTATCAAGATGATACATTTCACTGACTTGAAGTTGGCGATGCTTAAAAACTTTCAAAACTCAATAAGCTAATTATTTCCCAGTCAAAGTGAAGAGAAGGAAAAAAGACAGCAATCTTATACATTTTTCTTACGCAGCATTCAAATACCATATTGACATATAGAAAGCAATATCAAAGAGAGTGAAGCAAATCATTTTTGCGAAAGAGAATGAGATTGGAAACGTAAAGGGTAAATGCTACAGACGGCTGTTTATCACTGAAATAAGGGAAAGAAAACAATACAAGAAATGATATCTACAGTACAGATTGATTGTAATACAAATTTACAGTAATTCAGCAACCGAGTTATACTAATGACAGCATTACAAATCATATGCAGCATGACAGATACCATAATGACATAAAGGGAGCAGCATCAGAAACAAACTTTATGAATAATTAAAGGGTTCAAACGACACGCTGCTTATATTGTTATTCAAACAACTCTGTTGTTGTTTTATTGCAAATATTTATTCCACTATATTTCTGTTGTTCATTTTATATCATGTATCCTTTTTTTTACTTAATTCATTGGCGAAACATCTCCTGTAGGGAATCTCTTTTGCATTTTTAACCCTATGTTCTATTGCAAAAATGACTTGTTTGTGTATTCCTCATCTCCCCTTAAAGTCTATAAACGATCTTTTAGAACACCCTGTATAAATTACATTTTATTTGGTACAAATAATATTTTTAGTTTCATTTAAAGAAAGAAATTCCACATTTTTACGCGTTTTCCAGCAAATAATCGTTGGGTGAAGGCTACAATTAATTAAAAACGAATTGGCGTAATGCAACAATGGTTAAGTGCAACGAACGCAATCTTTAGGCTAGGTTCACAGGTTGCTACATTTCACTGACTTGAAGTTGGCGATGCTTAAAAACTTTCAAAATTCAATAAGCTAATTCTTTTTCTTTCAAAGTGAAGAGAAGAAAAAGACAGCAATCATATACATTTTTCCACTTAAGAATACTGTCGAATTAAGAAAAATGGTAGGAGTAAAGTTGCTAACATTTTTCTTAAAACTCTTTTGATACAGATCTTACATGGATGGTTCTTGGAATCTTGCACCTTCTCAAACGACTATCTCTTATTTTTTCCTATTTAGCCAGCAATTAAGCCGACTGTGAATGGAATATTCTACAATACAAAAGGATAACGAGAGTATTATATTCCAAAATGTTTCATCGAAAAAGCGGTATATAAATATATTGTTCAATATTTTTTGTATTTTTTTTGTTGCATCTTCCTTGTAAAAGAACTTTTATGTGAAATATTTGTGACAGTCACAGCAAAGATAATAGGCAAGTAATGAAAAATAAGACATTTCATATAAGACTTAAACATAAATTACATTTTAATTAAATAAGTTTAATTTCGCATATGCAAAAGTTTAAATTTAATTTAAATTGAGCAACTTTACATTTTTGCACTTATTGCAAAGAATAATAGTTGATTAAATTCTAAAATTTGGTAACTAGGAATTGGAGTATCATGGTTATGCACACAGAAAGTAAACACTAGACTCGGTTCATAAGATGCTACAACTCACTAGATTGATGTGGGTGATACTTATCTATGGTATGTGATCCGGTTTTCTATAGAATAACTAAGTATTTTATAGAAAAACTTATTTAATACTTGAACAGTAACATACAAAATCTAAATTTCATTCAAAGTGAGCAACTCTACATTTTTGCACATAGTGCAGGGAATGAAGATTAAAGAAATACTTCAACTAGGTAAGTATGAATTGCCGTAACTTGGTGAAGCGGACAGAACATAATCGTTAGACCAGGTCCACAAGATACTGCAGGTTATTACTTGATGTAGATCGTCTTTAGTTGGTGATTAAAAAATTCCAAAACTGCATAAGATGATTCAAATTTTCTCAAAATGAAAAACATTCTTTTGGAATTTTTGTGGAGTTAACATCACGGGATCATCATTTCGTGTGTCAAGTTTCTCCCAGACGCACTGAAACACGCCTTACATGAACTGTGCGTGCGATGCCGTGCCTTCTCAAACGTGGTGTAAACGACAACATTTTTCTTCTATTCTAAGCCAGCAATTAAGCCAACTGTAAATAAAAAAAATATTCACGGCAATGAAAAATCAAAGCTCGCAATTAATGAATAGCTTATATTTATAAATATTTTATCAAAATAGTGGTAAATACGTCATATATAGTCGTATATGAAACTTCCAAAGAACTAGGTAAATGTTAATTCCTTTTTTTATGGCGCCATAAGGCTTTATCAAAATTAACCCTCCTTCGAGAGCAATATTCGCACCGGCGAGTTCTGGCGCAAAGCTCCTAATAGGCTTGGGAAAAATATTGGTAATTAATATTGTTAATACCCAATAATATTAGTTTTAACATTCTAAAATTAATCACTGGCCTTCTTGGGAAGGCTTAAAAGAAAAAAAGTGGGGATAACGTTCAAAAAATATCTCGCCTTCGCGATTATTTCCGTTTAGTTCAGGACGTGTTTTCTGGATTTGCGATTTCCGAGACATTTCGGATAACCCGGGTTCGGTTAATCGGAAATTTACTTGCATTTGCGATTTCACTACATCATATTTTCGCTACTTCAAAAAAGCTATAGTGGTATATAGACTATAAATAAAAGAATTGTTATTGACATAAAAGTTGGGTTGAAGATATATATATATATTTCATAAAAGATGAAAATTGAAAAATATATTTGGCAGAAAAATTAATTTTTTCATATAGATTCCAGGAGACCTAAATTTTACATGACAGATATAATATTTTTTTACTATTAATTATCCTTCTAAACTTCACATTTTTGTACTTAAATAGAAAGCAATTTTTTGTTTTCACATAGAAAAAAAAATTGAAAATTTGCGTTTTTGGCAAACAATTTATAAATTCGGGCCCACTCCGGGAGACCTGAATATTTTCCTATTTGGCTAAAACGTTTTTTAGTAAATATGTGACCATAGTGACAACTTTTTATTGACTTGTAATTTTGAAATTCAAAAAACTTTTCTCGTGATTCACCCTAATGTAGGTATGCTCGTTTTTTTCTTACACTATGCACGCCCAGAACGTTTGACTTAGCGGGACTAAATTTTGCACAAAGATGAAATATCACACGACAGAGCTAACTTGGTAAAATATTTTTTAATTCAAATTAGATTTTTATTTATTTTATTATTAAAACCATGTCTATTTTCTCGAATGTTCTGCATATATTCTCATCGGAGAACCGTATTTTTTATTATTGTAGAGTTCTAAATTTCTGGGTTATAATAACTGTAATTTACAGTTGCTTGGTAACTTTCATGATTTTCATCAGGTTTTAAAAGTTTTCAGAAATGCCTTTGTGCAAACGAATTTTTTCACTATTATTCACTTACATTCGTCATTATTCCATGTTTTTGCATTTCCCCCCAATTTTATTTTACTTTTTAGTTGTTTCTCTTTCATATAGTATTCTTTTTGAGCCTATATAAAGAAGTTGGTTGGATTAAAAAGTTTCATTTTTTATTTTGCAATCCATTCGCGGAGCAAGTGAAGAAATACAGAATCCGTTTTCTTTCTTTTTTATATCTCTTTGAATTTTTCTGTTTGTTTGCTCACGGATGCACAGCCTGTCAAGATGTCTTACTTTTTTAGCACATATATTTTTTATATTTTGTTCGTTCCAATTATTTTTCTAAGTTTACATATTTAATCAGCAATGCTGGAAAAATTCTGCACAATAGAATTGTTCATTGTAAAGATGTATTTCTTATTGTATGGTTTATTGTTTATTAGTTTAAAACAAATGCGCTTTTTCAAAACGCATCGCATTTTCATTCCATCTATATTGTTATAGTATAATAACAAGGCTAGATATAAAAGTTTCAATTCAAGTTTTAATACAACAACAAGTTAAGCAACCATCCATATTGTTATATTTCAACAAAGGATATTTAAATTTGTTGTGGAAAGTTAGTGGCAATATTTGAAAGGTATGAAAAAAAATGGAGGAGGGCATGTAAGAAAATTTGGATCTCGAGCAACGTCGAGTTATTAGCTAGTCATAAATTAAAAAAAGTTATGCATGTGAATTTTTTTTTGTGAAAATGCTTTCGAAAATATTTGACAATTATCTAAAGTAGGAAATTTGGGAGAATTATACAACGCTTGTTGTAATTTAAATACAGAATGCTCACAAAAGTTGTTAAAAATTTTGAAGTTATTTCAAGCAATCAGAATGAAATACGTAAGTTTTGTAATATAATATGGCTTTAAAAACTGAAAAGGGGTACACAGAGCCCTTTGTCAATTAATTAAGTTAAAGAAAAGGATGCACCAGATGAAATATACAGTCGCGGGAAAAAAGTATGCACCAGATGAAATGTACAGTCGCGGGAAAAAAAGATCCACCAGATGAAATGTACAGTCGCGGGAAAAAAAGGATCCACCAGATGAACTGTAGAGCCGCGGGAAAAAAAAATCTACCCAGAATTATTCTGCGATCGTTCATTGGGCATTAAAGAAAAAGGTACCGATTTCAGGAAATAACTTATACTAAAAGATTCTATAGGTAGAAATTTCATAAGGGGTCATCTAAATATTTAAAATTGCACTAACTCTAAACTTTTCAAAAGCAACACCCATTTTGATGTCATAAATAGATTTCTCATGAAAAAAAACCCCAAGAAATTAATTTTGGTTAATATGCCATGGATCGGAAGATATTTGACATTTTGTGCTCTAAACAGTAAAGGTGTCGTCTCCAAATTTAGATAGAGAAGTTCTCTGCTTGCGTTTTAATGTCTGTTGTAGCATTTTAAATTATTGCGCACTTTAAACGTTATTTTCAAAGTAATGATCTACATTTTCCAATCATTAAAACTTGATGCGCAAAAAAATAAATAACGAATATTACACCACTATAATTTATAAATTATATATAAATAGTTAAATATTTATATGTTTAAATTTTTAAAATAAAGTGGTGTAATAATTATATTTAATAACGAAAAGGTTTTCGAAATATATGACGCCCCCTTAATTGCATTGTTTTACAGCGAAAATAGAAAATTTAATGTAACATCAAAACTTCTCTACAAATATGCTGACATTTTGCTTAGCCTTATCAAATGTTCATCTGCTTTGATTACTGTTAAATTTTTTTAACATCAATTTTGATAAAATATTTCATGAGCTCAAAATTATTTTTTGAGAAACGCGAAATTGTAAAATGTGCAGAATAATTCATAGTATGTGCAGAATAATTTATAGTAATACATAAAAAAAATTCTAAGTTAATATTTATATTATTTATCAAGATTTGAATAAAAAATCAAAATTTTACTTTAATATTAGAAACTCAAAATTCCATTTGCTTATAATTTCGAAACAAAAAATTCTGGAATGATGAAACTTTGTATTCCAGTATATATTTTTATGTAGTTTCGAAATTTTTAAAGAATATGAAATTTTGAAGTTAGTGCTAATATAAATATGTGTACGACCCCTTATGATCATTTATACATGAAACCTTTAACTAGGCCTTATTTCCTGAAAATTGGTAGCTTTTGTCTTAATACGCGATGAACGACGGCAAACTAATGCTGGATGGATACTCTCTCCTCCCCCCCCCCGACTGTACAACACAGTTTGAATGAAATACTAATTTATAATAATGCAACAACCCAGATACTTGAAGAACAACACGTCAATTTCAACGGTTTATGGCAATTAATATGCGGCATGAGAGGTAGGAAAATGAAACGTAGGCCGTAGTATCAACAACACACCTTTAGAATATTTAAATTAAGTATTCAAAGGACTTATCGTCTCAGGCGATACACGCTTCGCCTGCTTTTATTCATGCAACTGGGTAATTTTTCTATTGTAATGTTTCATTCCATTCAATTTTCATTGCACATTTCATCTATCGTATGCTTTTCTTTTACTTCCTTTACTGACATAGCCCCTCTAACGAATCCTCTTTGCATTTCCAACTCATGCAATATCACGAAAATGACTTTTTACCGAAAGCCAGACTAAACTTAAAGTTTATCAACGACCTTTCTGAACACCCTATATAAATTATGATGTATTTTGAAGATGAAATAATCTTAGTTTCATTTAAAGTGAGAAACTTCGTAAGTCATTAAATGAAAACTACAACTAGATAATTACAAATTGGCGTAATGTGGTTACGTGCACAGAACATAGGTTCTGCAACTCAGTAACTAATTGTAGATCATCCCTAGGTGAATCTTGGTTCCTTGACCATCATTAAAGAATAAACGGTGGGTGATTTCCACTACTAGGTAACTACGAAATGGCGAAAAATAGTTAAGAACACCTAATGTGATACTTAGTATAAGTTTACAAGGTGATGGAACTCAGCAATTAAATGTAGATTACTTTAGATGTTACATAAAATTTTCAATACTAGATAAGCTGATTCACATTCTCTCAAAGTGAAGAGAAGGAAAAAGAAAGCCTCCAATTTGAAATTTTCTTCGAAATAAGAATATTGCTATTAGCAATACTTCTACAGTAGATGCTCAACAATTTACCAGACGCACAGATACTACGGTGCAAACATAACACCACAGCAAAACCCCGAACTCGGAGACTAGACGTCTCCCTGTCGGTTGGATGGGTATTTGTAAAACTTTATTGAAAAGCATAAGCAAAAAAATATATATATCAAGAGATATAAAGAAACACATAAAAGGGAACTTAACTATAATATAATGAAAAAAGGGACATAAATGAAAATTATTGCGCTTCTATAATTATATTATGAATTGATTTTTGATCAGATACTGATTATTTAATTATGACACATATAAACAGGGACAAATACATAACAATGAAAGCCTAGGTTTCAATAAGATTAATAACTTATTGATTGATACTGATATGCTCGATATTGGAACAATTATATACAATTAAACTGTCAATAATATAATATTTTTTATTTTTTTAAATATCATATTTAGGATTGTTTCATAATCAATTACGTGTTGAAAAATACGAGTATGCTCGATACTGGGAGAATAATATACAAACCAACTTTATATATTATTATTATATTATTCAATTATAATAATATCGTATTTAGGATTGTTTTATAATCAAAAACTTGTTATTTTACTATAACACACATAAACAGTCATAAACACAAAACATTAATAGGGTTGTTCTCAATATTGATTAATTATTAGTTGATGAGTAATAATATGCTAAAAACAGGGACAATTATATACAGCAAACATTTAATATTACAAAATTATTTAATTTTAATTATAAAAAAAGAGATTCTTAAAAAAGCCTCGTTAGAAAAAGTGTATGTTTAATTTGCAATCAATGATTAATTAAATAAATGCTATTAAAATGCAGTTATATATACTAAAAAGAATTCTTTGGAAGAGTAGGAAGAGGTTTTCTTTCTTTTTTTATTAAATTCATAAGAAGTTCACATGACTAACCATTAAGAACAAAAAGTGCTAATATGAAATAGGAGCTGCTATTAACTGTTTCTTTAATTGAAAAACTCGTAAGTTTATCAAGGTTTTATTAGCAGTCTCCTGAGTTGCGAAGTCTAGTCAGTTCCTCCTGAAAGCATGGGCAATTAAATTCTTTTGCAGAGTGAAAGATTGCTGGATATGAACTATTGAAGGAGTTTTGGGTATAAAAATTTTCACAAAGATGGTAATTTGCGGCACATTCTTTAGTTTGGTGGTGTCCGGAACACTTACCACATTAAGGGATGTTGTATCTGCAGTCTTTCGTTGTATGCACGAAGGACTGACAGAAGTTGCAACGCTTGATGTGGTGAAATTCACTAAGATTATACATTTTCCATTTGACGGGGACTTTTTTACGCCTCCTAATTATGATTTAACGTGTAAAAGGCCGAAACCCGACGGTTCTGACGTGGAATCGGGTTCGAACCCGGAACCCTCCGGCCCAAGACGAGACCTTACCAGTGTTGCGCGCGAACTATTTTCATTTCCGATCCTCTTACCTTGTGTAAAATTGTTTCGCGAAAATCCCGGGGATCGCGAACTTGTTCTTAAAAGAAAAACCTTATATTTATTTATTTTCAAAGAAATTTGTTTAAATTTGGCGACCCAGAAAAATTTTTTCACGACCCCCAGAGGGGACGCGACCGATGGTTTGCGCACCAATGCATATGGCTATCGGGGCAGTGTCAAGATACTGATGCCATGCGATTCATACATTGCGGATCAGATTCATATCCCTTTTATGTTTGTTATTTTAAGTTAACAATAATATAATGTTAATGTTATAATATATAATAATGTTATAATAATAATATAATATTAAGTTAATAATAATGTTTCTATCAAATATTGAAATATTTAAGAATGCTAATTTAAAGATCACATTATTTTAAAAAGCATAAAAGTATATTAGTTTTAAATAGTACTAGTAGAAATCAATAATATTCATTGTCAAACGATGATTTCTCACAGGATAGAATTCTTATAATATTTTAATTAAATATAGAACAATAATACGTTAATGAAATGTGTTAATGAAATATTTATAGAATATTTTTTATCATGGTCTGAGCCTCCTTACCTTACAATAGCTATGAATGAAACTCAAGGAATATGCCTAAGTTTAGTTTAGTTATATCAACGTCCCGTTTTGAAGCAACACAAGGGTTATTTTGGGACGAATCTCATAACTTTTAACAACAGTCAGATGACGTGGACAACGCATGAACTTTTATGCCACTTTCGAAACTTCCGCACAGCACCACACCACTGAGAGGACGTTTTAGCTCCCAGCAAGCGCACGGCGGATCCTTAATTAAATAGGGTTCCGAAACTTGCATGCGGCCCCGAAACAGAGTCCTTACTACTAGGCCACCAAAACCAAAATCTATTTGGAAAGCTGAGCAAATACTACAAGGTTGTTTATTGATTGTTATGTTAAATGGACAATGCGACTTCTAAAAAACCAATAGTAATGGATATTAGAGTAGAGAAGTAAAGTAAATTAGGACGTTCGGTCAATTATGCGAAACTTTTCTTTCATTAATTACACAGGTCTGCGATGAAAAATTGTCAGTAAAGCAAGTGGTGTTTTATATAGTTTTTTGGATGCTGATTACAGAAAAATAATGAAAAAATTCCATCACGTACAGTTTCACCACAAATCGCTATCTATTTTTTTACGAATTTAGTATATTTCGGACCTAAGAAGTATTATTTATATGAGTTCTATAAATATATTTATGGACTTAAAATAGTAAATTGCCGGAATAAACTACCAAACAAGAAAGAAGAAACTATTTCAATCCAGAATATTCCTCTGAATCGGTAAATTACCTATTCAACACAATATTAAAGACAGAGGAAACCAGTTGAAACCCGATACCTCTCCTGCTTGCCAAAAAAAGTGTTACTTCCGCCGCTTCACATAAAATTAGGTCTCATGAAACAATTTGTGAAGGCTTTACCAAAAGAAGGTGAATGCTTCAAATACCTTTGTGACCAGTTCCCGGAATCCGAAGCAAAACTGAAGGAAGGTGTGTTTGCAGGACCAGACATCAGGAAAATCATGAAAGATGATAATTTTGAGACTAAAATAGAAACAAACGAAAGAAAAGCCTGGGAATATTTCAAACTAGTTATTACTAGCTTTCTTGGAAACAAAAAGGACCCAAACTACAAATCTATTGTAGAAGAGATGATAAAAAATTTCAAGATTTTAGACTGTAGTATGAGCTTAAAAGTTCATTTTCTCGATTCGCACCTGGAGTATTTTCCTGAAATTTAGGTACAAATAGTGAGGAAGAGGTGAAACATTTCACCAAGATATAAAAGAAATGGAGAAAAGATATCAAGGACAATGGAATGTCAGCATGATAGCCAACGCTGGATGCTACAAAGAGTCAATCCCTGCAAAGTTCACAAGAGGAAAAGTGACAAAAGAACTTTTGAGGTGAAGAAAAAACGTTACTATAAGGACTTGTATCTTTCTACCTATTCTTAACAATTACTTGAATTAGAATATAAATGCTATTTAAATGGATTTATGAATTAATGAAATTTAAATGAAATGTCGAAATTTTGCGATTTCAACTGTTTCCTTCAAAATGTGCAATCACTTTGTAAAAAATCCTTATGTGATGGAAATAAATGGATTTCATTTTTAGAATCAGCACTATAATAACACAAAAATGAGTCATCAAAATTAAAACAATTTTAAAAAGTTATTTTTTTGCAGACCTGTGTTATAATTAACATTTCATTTCATGTATGTGAAATTAAAAGTTACATTTAAAGCCAGAAACTCCTAATTTTTTCTAAAAACTATGTTAGGTAATTTCCACAACTAGGTAACTACGATTTGACGCAATATAGATAAGAACACACAATGTGATCCTAAGGATAAGTTCAGAAGGTACTGGAATTCAGTAACTTAATATAAATCGTCTTTCGATGGTTGTAGAAAATTTGAAAGCTGTACAAGTTTATCATCTTCTCCCAGAGTGAAGAGAAAAGACAAAGAAATCATTCAATTCCATTCTACCTAGAATTAAGAAAACGGTTGAGAAGAATGCAGCTGCTACTGATGCATTGTTATCAATAAAATAGGTTTGTGAGCGAAATACAATTTTCGACTGCCATAATAATATTATTGGACAATAATGTAAAACATGACAATCGATAAATTACTCAGCGATTTCTTTAGAAAAATTCAAGATGTTCACAAAAGTCGGTTACAAACTTTAAGTGTAGGTTAGGGATAGAGAAACAAATCATTTTTGCAAAAGAGCATGAGATCGGAAACGTAAAGGGTTAACGCTACAGGCTGTCGTTTATCACTGAATTAAGGGAAATAAAACAATACAAGAAATAAAATGTAAAACGCAGATTGATTGTAATACAAATTTACAATAATTCAACAACCAAGTTATACAAATGACAGCATTACAAATCTTATGCAGCATGACAGATACCCTAATGACATATAGGGAGAAGTATAAAGAATAAACTTTTGGAATAATTAAAGGGTTCAAATGACACGCTACATGTAGTGTTGTTGCATTATTGTAAATTTATTTTCTTCTCTATATGTGTTGTTCATTTTATATCATATATACTTTTTTCTACTTAATTCATTGGCGGAACATCTTCTGTAGCAAATCTCCTTTGCATTTTTGACCCCATGTTTTAATGCGAAAATGACTTCTTTGCGTATTCCTCATCTACCCTTAAAGCCTGTAAACGTCTTTTTAGAACACCCTGTATAAATTACGTTTCATTTGGTGCAAATAATAATCTTAGTTTCATTTAAAGAAAGAAATTCCATATTTTAACACGTTTTGCAACAAATAATCATTTGGTGAATGCTACAATTATTTAAAAACGATTTGGCGTGACATAGTTAAGTGCAACGAATGCAATCTTTAGGCTTGGTTCGCAAGATGCTACATTTCACTGACTTGAAATTGGCGAAGCTTAAAAACTTTCAAAATTCAATAAGCTAATTATTTTTCTTTCAAAGTGAAGAGAAGGAAAAAGACAACAATCATATGCTTTTTTCCACTTAAGAATAAGGTCGAATTAAGAAAAATGTTAGGAGTAAAGCTGCTAAAATTTTCCTTGAAACTCTTTTGATACAGACCTTACATCTAAGGAATCCCGCACCTTCTCAAACGACAATCTTTTAATTTTTCCTATTTAGCCAGCAATTAAGCCGACTGTGAATAAAAAATATACGAACAACGAAATTGGACAATACAAAAGCTTAACCAGATTATTATATTCCAATGTGTTTCATGGAAAAAGCGGTATATAAATATATTGTTCAATATTTTGTGTAATTTTTTTTGTGTTGCATGTTCCTTGGAAATGTTAAAAAAACTTCTATGTGAAATATTTGTGACAGTCACAGCAATCATATTAGGCAAGTAATGAAAAATAAGACATTTCATATAATATACAGCACTCCTTTTGAGTTAAATATAAATTATACTTTAATTAAATAAGTTTAATTTCGCATATGCATAAGTTTAAATTTCATTTAAATTGAGAAGTTTTACATTTTTGCACATATTTCAAAGAATAATAATTGATTAAAAGTTAAAATTTGGTAACTAGGAATTGGAGTATCATGGTTAAGCACACACAGAGTAAACACTAGAGTCGGTTCACTAGATGCTACAACTCATTTGGATTGATTTGGGTGATGCTTATCTATCGTAGGTGATCAGGCTTCCTATATTCATGTATCTTCAGGTATTCTATATCTACTCTAAATATTTTATACAAAAACGGATTTCATACTTTAACGGTAACATATAAAATCTAAATTTCATTCAAAGTGAGCTACTCTACATTTTTACACAAACTGCAGAGAATGAAGTTTAAAGAAATACTTCAACTAGGTAAGTACGAATTTTCGTAACATGGTTAGGCACACAGATCGTAGTGGTTAGAGCAGGTTCTCAAGTGCGTGAACTTTGGATTTATGGCGCAAGAGCCAGACTTGGCCATGCTGCGCCAGCAGGCTCTCAAGAAACTGCAGCTTAGTAACTTGATGTAGATCGTCTTTAGTTGGTGATTAAAAAATTCCAAAACTGCATAAGATGATTC